>BLKR01015924.1:0-44383 GCA_011170035.1 Teleogryllus occipitalis
TGCATCCGCTTGCTCGCCGCCGGTCACATTTATAACCAACGGAAAATGGAAGCAATAATACCCGACATTAGGCCCTACACGTAGTTTCTACAGTGGCGAAGAGATGGCGTAAGTCAGAGAAGGATTTCTGAACGCACTCAGACCGTAGCCAATCAGGAAATTTTCGTGGAAATACGGACGTGGCGTGAACTTGCGTCAAAAGAGCTCGCTCTCTTTCTGGTTCGAGACGTCGAGGAGAACGGTTGCCTACGAGTACGCCACATAGTCGACGAGGGACACGCGAAGATTGCGGAACACAAAAGCTTTAATAAAAGGTAATTGACTGAGCACTTTTCATGGATTTACGTACTGTGAATATCGTGAGATTACATGGAATTAGTAAATGAATATTAAACAAGAATGCAATGAATGAAAGAACGACGGCGGTAATAGATCGAAATGAATCTGTAAAACCACGTTGCTGCATTCTTGTTGCTAGAAAAGAGGACTATTGTAACATAGGACATGTTTCTTCTTTGTTACAGCTTTCATATTTTTCATATTTTTCATATTTTTCATATTTTTCATATTTTTCATATTTTTCATATTTTTCATATTTTTCATATTTTTCATATTTTTCATATTTTTCATATTTTTCATATTCTTTATTCTTATTTTTGGGAATTTCACTTTGGAAATCCTATGATGGAATTTTGAGAGTTATGAGAAAGACGGATTATCCAACAACTAGTTTGACTTTTGCCATTACGAAGTCATAACTTGAAGTTTCGGACTCGCATTCTGATGCGACCATCGCCTCTGCGAAAGCTGTGGTGAATTTTCGCCGAACGACGGGAAGACGGTGTTCGGAATACTTCAGTGCGACAGGCAACGCAGGGACCTTGCAGAAGAACGACGACCTTGAGGCGCGAGGGTCGCGCGACGGGCCAGCTACACAGCGCGGGACCAACTTGAGGAATTCGCCGGTTGTGAGTTACAGAAAGAACACTCATTAGATTTCAGTCTGGAAAAAACTTGTGAGATAGGATTATCATTATACTAGCCAAAACGTTGTAATGTGAGCTTCCCTCAAAAACAGACGTTGATCGGGCAAGTTTCTTAGAACATTGGTCTTGCTAGCCAGTGGTTTTATTTTTTTTCGACAGTCGTAACAAGAATCAGATTAAAGTAATTCTTTATGTTTATGATAGAAGTTGTTTTGTACAGAATTATTTATTTAGAGTCATATTTTAATGATTCAAATCATTTAAGAGACGTTATGAAACAAAATTTTGTGTTGAAAGGCTATGTAGAAGCCGAAGGTCAAATGTGACTTTTGAGTGTAACGTAATTAGTGATTTAAAAGGTAGTAGTGAATTTCGAGTATTGTGTGTATGTATTTTTCTTTTACAGGATGAATATTTGTACTATGATTTGTGTGTCTCATGTGTGATATTCTTTGTGAAGTGTAAATATGTATCCATTGCTTGTTTTCTTGTAAACAGGGATCTGAGTTATTATTACTTTAGTGAAAAACTGCAGTTTAGGTAGGGAATTAGCTACCATGATTTTACGAAAAATGAGAACATAGGAGGATCTGTGAATTTCATTTGTACAGTGATTTTCATTCAATAGAATATATGTTATTTGTCATTTAAAACTGAAAAATTGTGTTGGCTTGTTAATTGATCAGTAGTTTAACAAAGACGAACCCACTACCAATAGGGAAGTTTATCCGTAAATTGAGATATTCCCAGGGATGCGTGACGGTGTAATCACACGTCGCGAAGTAGGCAAATGACAGATCTACTTTTGTAATCGGTAAGGCTCGATGATACGGTTACAATACGGCACTTTTCCATAGCAATCAAACAAAAACAATACACAATAATAATCCTGTAAAAAATCTTTACATGTAAATATACCCATTCACGCCGTTATTTACATTACCTACGTACGTATCCCCTTTTAATCTTCCTTTCATTTACGACCATTTACCCCTAATAGAAAACATTTAAAAATCTACAACGAAACTTGATCTTCCTACAATGCTCATATAAATAATGTCCACTTTTGCCTCTTTCCTGTTTAGAGTCCCCTGTCTTCTCGATCGTCGAATTCCACGTAAATTTCTAGTTCCATTTCAGCATAGTCCAATTACAGCATTTGCCATTATGTTGCAATTTTCTCCTGCCCTCACAAGATTTTTACTTCTCCGACTTAAAATATTTGAACCATGCTAACTTATACCATCCGATCACCACGTCAGAACGCATTTCCTTTCGGTACATACTAGTACATCCGAACGCCACTATGTTGGAATATCTTCTTCATAAAAAGAGCTCTTTCTTTGTTTACCTGCGCTGATCGGCTCCTTCCTCTCACGCCCTCTTCTTTATGATTGGCTAATCCCGTCTAAGTATACATTAAATGTTTATTCCTTGGATACCATATTATTTCGTTCTCTTGTGTAATTAACTAATTTCCACGGAGATTTCTCACGTGTCCAGATGCGTTTATAATCACAACGAATTCCACTATTTTCCCAGTCTATTAATCACACTACTCTTCACTTACATTCTTATTATTTACAACATCACCAAACAACTACTTCATATTTCCCATTATTGATGTAGTGTATATTTTTAAATGATGTGTAATTTGTTTATATTTAATATTCATAGTGATGAATCATCACAATTTCTAGATAATTTAATGAAGAAAAAACAAAACCAGAAATTAAAAAAATATCCCATTTTGATTATTGACCCATGAAATGTACCAATAAAAGAAATACTTTAAACAAGTAATCTGAAGGGAGATTGAAATAAAAGCAAACGCTAACCAAAATGTAAATTTAAGCATAAAAAATCCAATGTGGAGTAGGGAGAAAGTTCGTGTCCAGACCAACTTTTTGTTGCAGGAATAAATATTTCTCTTTATATTTATTGAATCATCAGGAATGAGATGAAAATAAGCTTATTCCCACTATAATCATAAATTCGAATACCTTTTGTGTTTTTGCTGACAGCGTTATAATAGCATTTGCAGTGGAGCTTTTTGTCTTTTTGCTTAATTTTGAAAACCATTGACGCTACTGATAAAGACAAACGGCATACAAAGACAATAGGTATACACAATTGTACTAATGCCAGGCGTTTGATGAAAATCAAATACGCATTTATTAAACCGCTTATATTGACAAGACCGTTGAATTCGTCGTTCCAAAACCAAACAGATAATAACATTCCAACGGATTTTATCAGAATTTCACGTCAATTTTCCAGCAGTTTGAATTAATTTTACTTTTTTTTCGTCTTTGTATTTTGTAGTAAATTAATAAATGTTTGCAAATAGTATTATGCTTCCACTTTGCATGTTAATAAAAACAATATTAAAAATAATTTTCAAGTTTGAAATGATTTTCCGAAATATGTTATGAGATTTCGAGAAACTTCATCAGACATTTAACTCGAAAACATTTGGTATATCGAAAACCGTGATGACAAATCATTTGAAATATGTGTACGACCTCGCCACCTCTGGAGATATAATATACACCACATGAATTAAGTAGCTGACATACTCTAAAACAATACTCTTTCAAGGGGATAGAAAAGGTAGAGATGTTGGAAAAGCAGGAGTTAGAAGGGTTCGAATACGATTTAGATAGTGGAGATAGTGAAGGTGGTATGTGACAAGTGGAGAAGGTGGTGCGGACATGTGACGGAATCGATACAAGTGGTGGTGGTGGTGGTGGTGGTGGTGGTGGTGATAGTAGATGTGAACCGGCTTAGGTGGCTCAGGTCATCACCTGATGCCACTACAGTGCCTTTGACCGAGAGGTCCTACAGTTCGAGTCCCGAGAGTGGGAGGATTTTCAGCAGCTTGCGAGGTTTCTGCCAACCAGGTATCTCCCATCAGCGAGGCACCGCTCTAACGGAGACAAGCTCTAAGCTTCCGACCGGTCTCCCGGCATGTGTGGCAGTGTAGTGCATGTGAGTGCGTGTAAGTAAGGGTGAGGATAGGACATAGAAGGGGAAGAAAAATTGCGCGCAGTCCGTCGCCGGTTTGTTAGGTTACATACGTTCCGGCATTAGCCGGGGGTTGATCGGAGAAACTACGGAAAACTACCAATCAGAGCAGCCGGTCTGCTAGAATTCTCTTCCAGACAACGACTGAACTTGACCTAGCTGAGAAGCTGTCGAAAATCCTGCCACTGTTGGGACCTCACCTAGCACCCTGATGACACTAGGATCTCCGGGGCAGAGACACTGCGGTGACATCAGTTGATACTGTAGCGTCGTGTCGCTAAAACCAACGTGGGCACGCGGCGTGGTGCGCACCGGATGCGTAGACAATGGCAGAAGCTATGACGCACGGTTTTTTTCTGACGGGGTGTGCAGGCGTTAGGGCGGAGGCAATGGAGACGGCGGGCAGCGTCGCGAGGGCTATTTAAGGCTGTGAGAACAGTCCATTACGGCTGTGAGAACAATAGCTCTTCCTTCTTTGAGACAGCGGCATCGGCAGCGTAGGTCGTCAGTGAGAGGTACGTGCGTACGTGCGTGCACGCTGCGAAGGAGCCGGCAGTTATTGTCGTGACTAGTGAGACATGTAGTCGGTCTCAGGGCAGGCGGTACTACGCACGGCGAAACATTAGGTAGTATGTTGCGGTGTGGAAGCCGTTGTAAATATCTCTCCTAGCAGTGGGGTCTATTTAGTTCATTGTATACAGTGCATTGGTTATTTGTGACTACGGTCTAAATTGTGAATAAACCTGCTGTTATTACAACTCACTCTCGTCTGTGTACTGATTACACCCGTATGACGCCACTATACCCTGAGCCACCTCTCCCCAATTTAGGCGTCAGGAAACAAAACATAATAAATAATATATATTAGTAGAGGTGATGTCAGAGGTGGTGATGGAGGTGTTAAAGGAAGCTGTATGCTGGTGCTCACCCTGCGCCTGCGCCCACGTGGCGATGGAGGGCACGCGTGTCTTGAGGCTGGAGGCGCAGTCCTCGAAGCGGCCGCGCGCGTCCAGCCCCACCGTCTCCAGGTTGGCCTTGACGCCGCACAGCAGCGCCGTCGCGCACGCAGACGACTCGCCCACCTGCGCGTCAGCGTTGTACGTCTGCACAGACACCAAGCGCAAGGCCGTTAGCACTGCTGCATTTTTAGCTTTTCACATATTCTGTTCACCAGCGTACCCGTAAGAAAACTCTCGGTTATTAAACCTCAACATCTTCCCTACCCTTCAATTTCCATATTAAGAGGGAAAGTTGTTACCGAAACGTGTTTATTTACTTAAAAATGTATAAATATAACTTCTAATGTACTTACAGAATATCAAATAAAAAGCCAATCCAATTGATGTTCGAAACAATTTCTCATAAAATTTTATTCAGTATTATAAACAGGTGTTCTTGTAACAATTCACGACACATTCTTACAAAACACATTTGAAGTAATTACTTAAACTTCCTTAACAGTTTTTCGCTCACACTGATAGCCATAAAAATATTAGAAGAGCCTTTTACTCTTGAGATAGCTAAATCAAGTTGTCCATGCAAAAATACAGGATCGAGAAAGTACAATCCTACTTTTTCCAATATTATTTATCTTTATTACCGAAAAGAGAGGTATACCCATGTAATTATATGGCATAGAATATCAAGTAATTTGTTTAATTTCACACAGTTGCAGATTTTGCACGTCTCTGAATGAGTGGCGTAATGTCGACAAGCGCTGAACCAGTAAAAATGTAATAGAATTTTCAAAGAGATCTCATCCTGTAGAATACAGTATGAGGATGGTTATAATGCTTCATTTGGAAGTAATTATATATGTATATGCATTTAATATGTATACACACACATACATACTGTCCAAGTGTTTCGGGTTACATTCGATATTAATATGTACATCGTTTTTCCCACAAATCCATAATATTTTCAAAGTCAAAGTCCTATTATTCACGTCTTCCTGAAATTATATTTCTTTAGAGCCATCATTTACATGTGAGAGGCGCAAGACTCACTTAGTATACTAATGAAATAACAGAGAGGATTGTTTATGAAGTGAACAGTGCATGACCAAATCATAATAGTGGGAGTTACTTTTTTTCGGTCGAGACTTCTCTCCAGCTTGCCCAACTCCCTTCCCGGCAGCCATCTATCAAGAGTTGGGGTCTACAATTCAATTTCTGCCGCGCTTAAAAAACCTAAAAGAGAATTGAGTAGTACTTAAAACAGAAAGGGTTTGAAATTTTAAAAACAATGTGTAAATTATAACATGAAAAAGAAATTACCAAGTGTCGAGATGTTACCTTCTATTGCAATTCAATCAAATACAACATTAACAGGCCTGATTTACGCAAATAACAATGACAGGCGCGAATGACAAAATACTTCCAACGAAATAGAAATACAATGCTAATGCGTTTGCACATTCTCAGAAGGGTTGTAATTAGAAAAGCCGTGTGTGCTTTGATGTTGATTTATGGTTTTGTGTGGTGCTTATTCAGTTGTATTTTGTCTGTTTTGTTGTTGTAACGAAAGCAATTGTTAAGTAATTTCTACACACTGGAATACGTAGGAAACATTTCAATTTGGATTATTTGTGTGTCCACTTGAAATAGGAAAATACCTATTCGTATATAATGTTGTTAACAAAATAACTAAATAATTAATTTTATATCTCAGAAAACTTCAAAAGAATATTTTAAACCTAAAAATATGGGCCTCACATATCAGGTTGCGAACTGATGAAAAGATGTCAAGGATTCCCCCTTGTAAGTTAGATGTTTCCTGATGGAAAAGTAATGTATTTTGTCCTTGTCAGGGACACAATTGGCAGCCGCATACTAAAAAAAGGTCATTTTATGGGTAATTTTCAAAGAATTTTTCGTTTATCAAAATCCATACTCTGCTGATCACCTTCAAGTCTCCTTTGCAGGGTGAGGAACCATACATCTGCTGTAGACAAATTTTTTGAGTAAACAATGGCATATTGTCGGCCTGGATAGCAAAGTTCGCTAAGGCCGAAGGGTCATGGTTGTTTGGGCTCCAAGGATCGCGGGTTCAAATGCCGTCTTAGGTGTTTGTGTGTGTTCATGTTGTCCTTGTGTGTTCCCTCTGGCAGTTATCTCAATGTTAAAAATCACAGTGGTCGCTATATGACCAAACAATAAAAGCGGGATTAAATAAATAAATTTAAAAAATGCCATTTAATACAATATTTCACATTTTGTAAGGAAAGAGCTATGTAATTTTACTTCTAAAATGAATCGAAGTACACCTTCCATAACTTTTTAGTGAATTATCATCTATATTTGTTGTGTTTTTGATTATATCCATATATGATTTATAACAGAACACCTTATTGGGCTCATTCAGTTGAGGCGTAGAACATAATGGATCCGGGTAATAATTTAGAGAACGAAAAATATTGAAAACAGAAATAAACATTAGTTACAAGGTAAGAAACTATAAAAAGAGAATCAAACACGCGAATTTTAACTCCACATATTTTTGATTACACAATAAAAACAATGAAAATTACCTGACGCGTAACACACCAGTAGAGCTAGTAGGCGCATGACAATTTAAATCCTACTTTATCACTACTTCCCCCACATTCATGTTTCGTTTCTCAACACATAATTGCTCTTTTGTCAACACCTTGCTTTATTTTGGAGGCATTTTATCCTCTTCTTAAATTAACGCTTCGCGTCTTTTCTCTCAAAATTAAAATCTCCCGTCTGTACCTGTTCTCATGCTCTCGATGTATATGATTATAAAGTTTCTCTTTGTATAATCTTACAATAAATTAAATATTTAAACAAAAATTGTCTTCATAAATATTGCAATAAGGTAGTATAGTTTATTTACAGTACACTTTTACATAGATTCGAAGAATATAAAAAAGTTACTGTTCCGTAAGGGTACATGTGACTAGCATATATTTGATGGCGGACGGCCTCCTCCTTGGAGCTATCCTGTGGAGCATTACATCAGCTGTAGGTGGAGACACACTGAAAACGAGAGTTCAGTCGATACGCGCTGTGTGAGAACAGGCGGAATGATACAATCAAATATTTGCATTCTGCAGTCTCAATTCAAACTGTTTCATTGTTTTTGTATTTTACCCGAGTTCCTGGTCTGACGAAACAGTAGAACCCTCTCACATGTTCAGAGACTGCATAGTGTTTTGTCAATATTTGAGCGCATTGTAAATGAACAATATAGGTTATTGAGATTAAATGATTCTTTTCAATCCTTCATACAGTTCTATTGTTATTCACCATGCCCAATACAAACTGCAATGAAAACAATTCAAGTTCCATAAAGAAATGAAAAATATCCATCATCTGATTTGATGTTGCACTGTATTGTATACGCAGACTGGGAATGGCTACAAAACATTTCTGCATGTTGGTGATTTATTGTCATAAAACTTTGTCCTCAACACGATGTAAATGAAATCTTTTTTAGTCAGTCCCCTAATGCTAATAGAGCAATACAATTTTATTACAATTGTTGTGTGTCAAAGAATCATCATTAATATTTTCAATAGTATGCTTTTTTTTAATGGAGCTGCATTTTCCCGTGAGGTTTCAGTGATATCGCGATTAGAACAATTACCATTGCACATTTTATTTCTACCCTGGAGTTACAGCTTGAGTTACGTCAAAATTTAATGAGTTTACATCAAAATTGCAAAGGTCATTACTAAATATGACAAGAGACATGTATTACAACGCTTCATAAAAGATAATTTCGTGGTGATAGATATCGGAAACAATTTAATTTCTATTGGTAGCACATATTGTGACGATGGTGAATATCTCATCTTTAAAGAGGTATAATTTCCTTTTAAAAACTGCGTCGCAAAATACGTGTTCGAGCATGTTTGCGACGGTTCCTGGTCGAAGGTTCAATTAGCTACGCGCAGTTGCGACTTTCTGCGCCACGGCAGCGCCCGGAAGAGGGAGGGGTTTGTTTAACTAACTCACCCCTACGGCTGGGGTCTCTCCCTGAGGATTTCGAAGAACGCCGGGACTCTGTGGCGTCGCGGCTCACCCAGTAAATTTATTTACACCAAGTGCTATGCGAGTATAGTGTTAATGTATTTATTAAACAATCACAGCACACTCGCTGTTTGAACATTTTCCCACTTTTCCACTCAGATTAGCTATAAGACGTCCTGACCGATTGGCGGAGAATTTAGTAAGGCGTAAGAAGCTCTGGACAATCACACAACCTTTTTCAAAATTTTAACAGATCCTTCTAGAACTGTTGGGTAAGAAGAGGGGAGAACACACTCCTGGGGCAAGGTCGCTAGCGCCGGTCACAGGAAACCCTCTTGGACATCAGATGCGTTCGGGCGGGTGCCCGATAGAGTCCCGGTCGAGCTGTTGCCCACGAAGTTCGTCGACCAGAGAGAGACGGGCGAGTGCCTGAGTATCTTGTTTGGGACTATTGCCAACAATGTTTTGAGTTGTTCTTAATTTGATTTTTAGTAGAGTTTGTTCCGTTAACCTTCGAACACTCTGCCGTGCGCTGATGTAATTATTCTCTCTATCCGATCGCACTAACATTGCACATTTTTCTTAATTATGTGGCGTAATTTCGATTAAATCGGGAATGTTATTAACCGATAAATATCATGCGGTCCGTCTCACAACTGGAAGCTGAGCTGTCGCGGCCTTGTTACGTCACGGCTGTCGAGTTGGAGGGCGTTCGGCGACCCATGGCCTCCGCCAGCGAAGGGATCCGGCCAGCTCAGGGGAGCGCCCTGACCCCACTCTCCGGACGAGAAGGGGCAACGACCGAAAAAAGTGAATCTTCACAGCTGACAGCGCGTTGGTCCGCAACTAAATGGTGATATCAATGAAGCGCCGAGCCATGGCCTTCATCAACGCCCCTCGGGCAATATTAATAACAAAAACTCTTGTTTGATTAAAATTGGAATAATTCTCAGGAAGCATTGGCCGCGCATTGGCTTCTTCCTAATTAATGTTCGTCTTCAATTTTTTTATTTGCTGTAATCTTAATTTATAAAATTTTATTGTATTGATTTTTGTACTTAGAGTTAAGGGTTAGGGAATGAAAAGTAGCACGGCTGAGCTGATGCACATTAGCAAATATTTTTAGTAATTTGAGTAATTATTTTCTAATTTTTTTATTTTGATTCAATTTCATGTTCTTTTATAAACTTTTCTTCTCATTTCGAAAAGCAGCTACGTCCATCCACCACCCCTATTTCAGGCTCTCACCGCCTCCTGAGCTAGCCGGCGCCTTGACTCAGGTAAGAGGGAAGCAAATTCACGTTAAATCTGGCTCACCCAACGTGCGGTCGAAGACACCGTCGTCGCAATATGTAGGAAAATAATGTATACTAACAGCGTGGCACATCCAGCAGTTATTTTCAAAACAAATTTTAAACAGATTACAGTTGACAACGAGAGTAATTAACTTTCTATAATCTGCAGAGAACAAAGAAACACCGTAGCACTCATTACGAAGCGACTTTCAGGGGACAGGGTACCATGTATAACGCCTATGTTAAATTTGCTTAAAAATAATTGGTATTTTTTTTTCAATTATAACTTTTGCTCTAATTTTTTCTGCATTTTTGGACAAATTTATTATTTTTTATTATTGAAGAATGTTTACATAAAATGTCAATTTATTGCTAATGCAGTAAATAATGTATCCGTAAATTTTAATAAATTGTGAATAATAGATTCTGAGAAAAGGAACAATATTTACCAAATAAGTACATTTTCGGCAAACGTCATTTGAAGAAAGATTGTTCTTGCTACTGCTGCACCAGAACATTTTTGCTCCACATTCTGGATCATCTTCAGCGAAAAAGACCAATGCTACAAACGTATGAACAAGAATATGTCTCAATAACTCATTGATAACCCAACATGCGTTCAAAATTGCGAAAAAATAGCGATTCTTGTGTCAAAAAAGTGGGCCCTGGAGCACTAGGTCATTTAAAAACAGAATTAAAGGAACTTTCAGACGTCCTTAAAGAAAAATATTTCGAAAGAGCAAGGTTTGAACTAATTATTTTGCCTAAAATGAAAATAGATAATTTGACCCATTTCATGATACCCTCTCCCCTTAAAATTATGAATAAAAGAAATTTGCATTCCTGTAAAACACGCGTATTAATTGTGAGCTGGTATATCTGTAAAGAATACGTCGATTACGATTCCTAGGGATCAGAGCAGGCATCCGCTAGAATTCTCCTCCAGTCAGTGACTGAACTCGAGCTAGCTATCTAGCTAGTGTAGAAAATCCTGCCACCGTGAGTACTCGAATCCTGTCACCCTAGGACCTCCCGGTCAGAGGCACAGCATTGACATTAGCAGATACCCTGAGCCACCTCTCCCGGTACATTGTTTTCGAGAATGCTCGTCGAATGTTGTGAAAGCATCCGAAAAAAATATAAGTCCCCCAACAGCACATCGAGACGTGATAACTTCTCACTCGGCCCGAATGGTGAACCAGAAGGGGTCCTTCCCCGAGGAAAGGATGGAGAGGCACACGGCAACACACGCATACCCGATTACTGTATCGACCCTTTTAGTCAGGAAGGCAGCGGCACAGACAGCGGACGACGAGCTTTTGCTTTGTAGTTAGTTTTAATGCATATTGAGGCTGAGACGATTGATTGATTGATAGTGATTCCAGGCGTGTCAACTACTGAAGTCATTAGTCCGGTGAGTGTGGTGCATGGTGTTCATCGGGAGGTGGCGGTGACTTCCCCCACTGGATGATGAGATCCAGCACCGACCTACCGTCGACTAGCGGGGTTTCCCCAACCAGGTATCTTCCACCAACGTTGCACCGCCCCAGCTGGGAAGTTCTAAGTTGCGACTGGAACCCAGGATCTCCCGGTCAGAGACAGTGCAGTGACATCAGGTGATGCACTGAGCCACCGCTCCCGGTGGTTAGGACGAGAGTGTGCAGCCCTATCTCCAGGGATAAAACTTGGTAAAACGGGAGTGAATATGGGAAAATAAAAATAAAATTAGTCTAATTGGAATGACAAGGACTGAACTTATAAAATCGAAAATGAGATGTTAGTTTTGTAAAGTTCTATCTGACCTTGTTACAAGAAGAATATTCTCGTGCTGCAAAACGTGCACAAATAGCTAATATAAAAATTCATTCTGGGTGGACAAACGTATCATTGACATCAACTTACTCCAAACGAATGAAATGGTGGTTGTAACATTGCCAATCCAAAGGGTCAATATGGATGATATTTCTGATGTATCCAAAATAAGTATTTAACTGTTATTGCCTTGTGTCGCACAAGGGAAATATACAAAATATGTGGTGTAATAAAAAACAAATTATTCAGTGAAAACGTAACCGAGCCCTCCAAAACGTCACAGCGAGCAAGAACAAAAGCCGGAAAAGCACGCGCACGCGTGTGTCTGAAAGTTTGAAGAGGTTTGGGCGCAATTGTTGGCGTGGCGTGCCGTAGCGTGGCGCGCTGTGGCGGCGGCGCGTGTGGCTCGTGGCGCAGCCGCAGCGCCGTTGATGAACAGCCGAGAGGAGAGGCGCGGGCAGCCGCAACCGCAGGCGCTGTGCTGGCAGAGGCCGAGAGTGGGGAGAGCGAGGAAGGGAGGTAACTGAGGGGGAAGGGAGGGAAGTATTGTAAAGCTAGGAAGGGACGGAAAGAAAGGAGAAGAGAGAGAAAAGAGAGAAGAAAGAAGGGAGAAAAGAGAGGGAAAGGAATGTAGGGAAGAAAGAGAAAAAGAGGGAAGGAGAAGGGAGAACAAAAGAGAGAAAAAGAAGAGAGGGAAGGGAGGAAAAGAAGTGAAGCAACGAAAAAGAGGGAAAGAAGTACAAGGGAGGGGAAGGAGGAAGAGGGATGGTAAGGAAAAGTAGAGAGAAGTGGGATGTGAAAGGAAGGGTGGGAGGGTAAGTAGGGTATGGGTGAAGAAAGAATGGAAAGGATGATGAAACGACACTTCAGTGCAGAGTAAGGGAGGGATAAGTGGGCAGAGGGACACAGAGGAAAGAGTGAGGAGAAGAAGGGGAAAATATCGCTGTATTGGAGGGTAATGGTGGGATATGAGGTGGGAAGGAGAGATATAGGGCAGAGGAATGGAAAGGAGGAGCTGTGTCCTGGGCTTGTGAACCGATGTAGAAGTGTCAGCACCGCTTCCAAAAGCCGAAAGCGGCGGGCGAGCCCAAGGTGCGGGAAAGCCTCCAGAGAGCCCGTGCTAATCCTTAATAGCCCGTCACTGCGAGCGCAGCAGTAGGGTGGGAAAGCGCAGGTGTTAAAACCAACTTCTGAAAGCTTTAAATATTTCTGCGCGCGAACGTGGAACCCGAATTCAAAGACACCCTCCCAGCGCACACTAGCGGTGGCCTCCCCTCCACCCTGCCCCCCTTTCCACGGCTTCGCCTCCCAGCACCTCTTCATGCCCCGTCATACCACCAACACCCTTCATCCCTCACACCTGTTCACCTTCATGCCTCCTCTTGTTCCGACCTATCCTCTTTAAACACCTTCCGCCTCCTTGCCCTTTAGGCCTCACACCTTTGATGACCTTCACCCTTCCTCACATTTTACTTTCTCGCTATGGAGTAGAGAAAAACTTTAGTAATGCTGCGCGATAAATGGCGAATTTTCGGCAGAACTCTTCTTGCAGGACCCTGGTAACGTAACAGTGGATAAATTCAGTTTCTAAATTTTTAAAAAATCCCCTATCACGAGGTATTGCCAGAATCCATGTGTTTTGAATTCTCCATACCGAAAAATCGCATGACGGCGAAACGCTTGTCTGTCTGTCTGTCTGTCTGTCTGTGTTTGTCTGTCTGTCTAGTCTAGCGTTTTTCCGTCTATGATCAACGCTAGTGGCTAAACCGTTCACCCAATTTTCTGCAAAATTGATATTCTCCAACCGATCTGGCTGATGTCACGACCTATTGAATTTGAAACCAAAATTTTAATTTTAATTCCCTTTCCTCTCTTGTCACAATTATTGTGACCTACAACTTAACTTGACGTCTTTCCACGTCTTGTTCTCTATCTTGAAAACCCTTACTCTTCCCTCGCGAACATTTTTCACAAGGTTCACCAGAATGCTGCCATCATCTTCTCTCATCCGTGTCCCAACTTGAAAATATTCTCACTATCTTTATGCACTACTCTCGCTTAAATATATTTCATTGTCCCTATAAAATGTTTTCAAAAGAAAATTTTATATCGAGCTTTATTTCATTAACAAGCAAGTAAAGTGTTTGTTCGGTTAAGCCTACTTAACGAACATAAAATTCGCCAGTAAACGATGAAATCATTTATAGAATTGAATTATATTGACGTCCGATACTATTATTTCTGATTGAACTACATTTAGTTGGGAGGCTGCAACTCAAGAGTAAGTTGCATATTTTCAACCAAATGTACGAGTAGTTCATCCAGATATCATTGTATCGAAACAATCGGCAATTGGCTGTTCTAAGATTTAATTAGGGATTTTGGAGACCAGATAATTATCGGAAATATGTGAGAATGGGGACAGATTGGCACCAGTCGGTAGCTTTTTAATTTTTGACGCAACTTCTGTTGTGTCATCGGATTTGAATGTCTATGGAAAGTAAATTTATTTTGCTACCTTAAGGTCTTTTTTATTTGTGAATGTTTAACTGTCGTATTTTTAGCGTTGTTAAAAATCATCACAAGATATCCACATGCGTAGTAAGATACACACATAGGTATACTTATATACTAATACCACACTTATGCAACCTAAATAAATACATTCACGCAAGCATATTTCCACCCATTCACACATACACGCACACTCCTTCGAAAATAACTCTGCGTCTTCTATTCATTTTTCTTTAGTTCCATGCTCTCTTGTCTCGTTATACGATCCTATTTTGTTGCCGTATTTCCAGACATTCTTTTCCTCCAAGTACTTTCCCTCCCTCTCTTCTTAACTTCAGGCGCAAAGCTACACCTCGCTCACAAGCACAGCACTTGCCTCACTTGTCGACGCAATCCAGTCCTCTCGGGAGTAGAAAAGTGGAGTGGATTAGGCGGCTAAGTGCCTTTCCCGCGACCATCTCGCCTGGCGAGTCGCAGTGCGACTGGACGAATGGCCCGCCCGCAGCCTGCGGCCCTTGCTTCTTCCCCGCGACTTACCCGGCGACCGTTCTCCCTGCTTTCCCCCGACTAGTAATCCAACATTGACAACTAAATATCGATGTTGCCAAACATCAATGTTTAAAATAAAAACATTGACGTTAATAATGCATCGACCAAAAACCATCCACTTTTTTGAACATTGATGTTTTAATGCTGGTTTAGTGACCTCTAACATTAAACTTTTGGGCAACACAATTTCATTTCACATTGGTCGTGTATATTAATTTGTAATTAAAATTTAAGGGTAAAACATGTCAAAAACGCCTCTCCATGTGCGAAATACGAGGTAAATACCTGGGCATTAGGATCATCACGAGCGAGGGATAGTGTACTCGATGAAGGTAGTACGAACAACGCACGTTTTCTTCGAACATGTATGACAGTGGTGCTATCAGTTATTATTTCGTATTTTAACTTTAAGATGATTGTGGTTATGAAAATGTTTCATCCACAAACAAAAAACATTAAAAACGGAAAAACATTGTTAAAAAACATCGACTTCAATACATATACGTTTAAAACATCCACTTTGATGTCGCACGAATTTCGTAAATCAAACTTCTCAGATACAGACGTTCTTTATTGGCATTCCTCCATACCAGCAACAGCACTCACATCAGTTTCTCGTTCGGAAATAACAAATCACACTTACATGCATCTCACGCTCTAGCAACACATTGATTTCGGAAATTTTACAAGACGTTATTCGCTCATTATTGAACTACTATTATCAAGTTAGTTCTTTGTGTTTACTGTCTTTCTACTTAAAGCAATACATTCCTTCCCTCTTTCAGATTCAAACTTTCCTTCTTACGTGGATCGGAACTTCAATTTTGCTCAAACCCTATACGCAGCTTCCAAACATAATAAAATACTTACGAGCACTTGTATCTGTGTCCAATTTTGTTTCCTCACAATGCTGTTTCTCTAACCTTGACTCTCTCCAATCTATTTTCCATTTTCTATTATCTCTTTCATTTTTGTTCTTTTATCTTATGCTCCCCTTTATTTTCTTATCCTTCCTTATTATCAACTCTCTCATACTTCCATTTCTTCATATGCCTTCAATACTTTTGTTTCCTTGTCACATGTCAGAACATTTCAAACGACCGTAAAATAGCTGCCAGAGAACGTTATTCACGCTCAGTTACCCATTGAAAATCCACCTGAAGCTGGCCTTCTCGCTTGTACATCAGGTTTTTATTACGTGTCCTTCCGCAACGCGCCTGTCTCCAGTTGATCCCTTCGCGGGATCCCAAAGCGCCCCTGGCCGCGATCTCTCTGCTAGCCCCCACCCTTACCGCCCCAGGCGTCACCCTGGTTTCAACTACCTTCACTCACTCTGCCTTCCCATCCCTTCCCATTGAAAAACACTACTCTGCCCCTCCATCTTCTCAGATTTTCCTTATTCTCTTTCTGTCCTATTTTCCGGCCTGCGAATCGACCTCACCTCCACTATTGTTACTTCTAACGCTGCTCCACTTCTACTCCGGGCTCGTCCTCGCCCACGGATATCCCGTCATGCTCTTCCTTACTCTGATGTTTTACCCCTACCTGTGTCTAACCCATTGCCCTCCGCCCCGCCTCCGCCCCCTCCGCCTCCGCCCCGCCTCCGACCCGCCTCCGACCCGCCTCCGACCCGCCTCCGACCCGCCTCCGACCCGCCTCCGACCCGCCTCCGACCCGCCTCCGACCCGCCTCCGACCCACCTCATTCCGTCCCTACTTTCGTTTCGCTCTTCCTCACGGGTTCACTCGTCCGCGGCGGCGAGGCGGTGCCCTTTGAACTTCCGGGTCCTCTGGGATCCTGGGCTTTGAGGGCAGATCAGAGGGAACTGTGAAGAAGGGCACAGGGTGGTCGGCCGGCGGCAGCCTCCATCTTATTTCCTTCGAAAGAGAGGGGCATGGAGGGAGAGCAGAAGAGGAGCTGTTCCCAACTTCACGACGCTAATGAGTGCAACTTTCACGACACACTTCATGGCGACAACTTTCTGCTTATTTGGCGCTCAAAGTAACTTAATAATGCTGTATTTCTACTCCTTATCTTCAATTCTGATTTCATTTGAATGAATATGCATCACAGAACCTTCTTGAGATTCGTTTCACAACGAATTTTGCACACGACAAAATATTTTCAAAAAGAAGGTTGATTTTTGTATTCCCACGGTAATGTTTATTAAATTCTTCCTCATCGATTATTTACCTCTCTCTCACACGTCAATTGAATAAAATTAATACACTGCAGTTGTATGAAAACGATTACGTTGAGATAATCATAAATATTTTATCGTATTATTACGATTTTATTTAGAAAACTCTCTAACTTGAAATATAACAAAGTTGAAAGTTAAATTTACATTCCAATAAAATGCATTACAATTAAATAAATACAATCATTTATTTTCATAAAGGTATCTTTTAAAAGATCAAGTGAAGACATTTTAAGAGTAATAGCCCTTTGTCAACTTAAAAATGTTTTTCTATATTTACTAAATAAGCTACATTAGTACAGAAGTATGCAATTAAGAGCACATTGAGGCCTCTAACAATATTAGTAGTGATAAGGTAGATATAACAGAGATAGTGATAACAGAGAATACGTCTTTTAGCTTGAAGATTTGCAAACAACGCGTACCCCGATTCAAACAACAGGTAGTACAAAATTTAACGATGCATGTACACGCAAGAAATTAATTAGAACTTGAACCTTCTGGGTTTCAAAAATATATTTTTTTGATTAAGGGTTTTAATTCTGTTTGTATTATTACGTCAATAACTAATAAACAATATTTACGTCTGGATATTCGTTGTTCAATGTGTAGATCGTATAAATTCCTTTGACTCAATTTTATAAACTCGCCTGTGATGAACCTCTTAGAAGTATTGGTAAACTTCCATGCTTGCACTACGTTTTGAGCACAGTCAATAACATCTTCAAGCAATAATAACGAAGAGCTAGAAAAGAGTTTTTGTTCTGTGGAACTTAATTCTATCTCGTTCTCACTTCAATGAAGCTAATATTAAAGCTGTTTAATTAATACACGTCACCGTTACAAGAAAACAAACGAAAGCAAATTTTCATGCGTTTTACTTACTGTGAATACACAGTTGACGAGTTTCAAAGGCTGCGCAGAGAAAACCAATTAGACTTTCCACCAAACAACCTCTGATCATTTCATCGCAAAAGAAATCTTTGATTCGGTGTAACATAACCTCTTTGCAGTTGATTGATTATTTAGTGTTCCCTCGCTGGAACGTGATCCACATCGACCTTTTTTTATTATAAACATTTTTGGGTTTTACAAAGTTCAGTTTACATTCTACATTTGAATTGTTGGCTTAATATAAACTTTATGCCAATAACTTAATTCTAAGAATTATATTTTGGGGGCAGGATTTCTTTATGGGGTGACCTCAAGGAAGTTCAATTTCGGAAAACGTTATAAGAAAGGTATAAAAGGGAAATTGTTTTTTATACCTGTATCATGAGTGGGATTCTGCCGAACCGGAGGGGACGTATTTGGGTGATTTGAGGTAATTTATGGTAAAACTGTGTGGGAAGAAAGGTCATCCGCACCGGCCTACACGTCATCTTGCGCAGATTCCCTTCCAGGCATCTCCCTCCAGCGGGGCTCCTCTCCCCCAAGGATGCTATCGACAAGGATGATGAAGGGGAGATCGCGCGCGATCCGTTTATATAAGTAGTTTCGGCATTCACCTGGTATTGATCGAAGAAAGAAACGGAAAACTACCGATCAGAGAAGCCGGCCGCTAGACTTCCTGTCCTCTCTGAGCTTGAATTCGACCTAATAAGTAGCTGGAGTCCCAAATTCGCCAGAGGCTTGACAGCCTCCTGTTCAGCAATCCTACAGAGGAGATGCCAAAGGTCTCTCTCAGCCAACGCGACCGACGTCTTTATAATGTTTTGCTTGTGACTGGTAATGTTGGACTAAGGTGAGAGACGTTTCGGAAGAACGTGGAGTTATTTTTATGTGAAAATGTCAAACTCCTACGTAAATGAGTTCGCTTAGTTGACATAAAACTCCTAAAATTTAGCGATCATCGCATTTACACTGAGTACACAATACAGAAACGTCGCCAAAATTTTTAAATGAACATCACTCGCTCGCAGGGGTTGGAAAATATTTACAACAGTTCGTCTTTAAAAGCGATAGAATTTTTATTTTTAGAGTAAATAGTTTTTTCCAGTAAGTAAATAAAAGAGCTTTGATGCAAATCCACGCGAGAAGCGCATGGTTCAGAGCGGAGCGCCGAGCTTTGGGAGCGCGCGATTGCAACATGAACGTCATTATTGCATCACAAGGGTGATGAACTTGTCACCTTAAAACTGTAACGAAAAATTGGATGGAATAATATATAGATATTTAAAAATAACATTTCATTCAAAATAAAATAAGCATTGAGTGCACCCATGTAGCAGGAGCGCCGATAGTCGCGAGTTTTACGTCAACGTTAAATCAGAAGTGTAAAACACTAAAATACTAAAATATCGCGACTTAAAGCGCCAGTGGGCAATAAAGTGACTCTCACATAATATTAATAATTTAACAATGAGATATCCTTTTATCTTTTTGGATAATCAAAGTAAATAATTTTCAAAAAGTTCCATGTAATGTAGTTTCACGCATCATCAGGGGTGAACAACATTCATATAAGTTCATTTATGTTTAAAAACGGAAACAAAATCTAAAAACGAAAAAAAATCCTTAGTTTTCGGTATTTTAGTTTTATGTCATTATTCGTACAAGCAATCTTTTATTTATAAGTTTATTAGATTTTATTTTGTTTATATGTGTGCACATCTCGCATAGCCGAGCACAATTTAGTTTGTTGTACATGTGTATATTCTTGTTTCATCGAAGCTCTTGTCAAACCACTTATATCAAGCGGATGACGCGCTCGGATATTCCAGTTAAGGAAGCTTATTCCTAGAATTCACCTGTCGCTGCTGTAAGTTCCACCCGCCCTTTTCCAGCGATTGCCCAAGGCCCTTACGTTGTTACAACCTTGGCGTCTTCCAAGAATTCATTGTATCATTTAATCATTTCAATAACTTAATACATTACAATTTCTAGCATTCAAAACTCTGGATATTCATATGATCTACCAGATTAACAAGTTAGAGATGCTTCACTTTTAATTTCATTATCTTATACTTGGGTTTTTCTAACGAGGCATCTGAGGGTATTATCTTCAAGATCTCTATTGGAGTTTGCCTTCCCTCTCCCTCTTTCGCGCGTGACCTTGAAATGCCACGTTAAATAAATCCAACTATAGTTACATATCTGCCTATTCGCCAACACCGCAGAACCGCACGAACTGCAGGTCGCTTCACCACACGCAAATCCTGTAAGTTCAGATAGGTTCCAAGCTTAATGCCGTGCACACTTCGTGCCGCGTACGCTCGCAATGACTTCACACGTGAGTGTAAGATTGTTTTAATATTTACTCACTTAGTTTAGTGTCTGTGGTTCGATAAACTGATTGAGGGGCGTGAATTGCCCGAACTTGAAATCTTCACGTTTCGCGTAAACATTGTGTTTGTGCACCATACCAATTAATTTGCTGTTGACTAATTATTGCCGTTCTTTCTCATTGCACAAGACAGTGTACAATATCTGTGTTTGACGGTGACTGCGCAGAAAATTAAATAATTGAGCTTTCACTCATATTACGCTGGTCATTCGCTCCCACTAGCGTACCAAACGAACAGTTTATCTCCGATGTGGTCAATGCTTTTCAACTGCACAATGAGTCTGCCAGCCCTGCGACAGGCAGAAGACAGGGGTGGCTCGTTCGTGGCACAGAGCGAAGTCGCTAGCCTTTCACCACTGAGGACCGGGTTAGATTCCCGTCGAATCTCATGCGAAATTTGTTTCAACAAAACTAGTTTGGCTACTTCACCATGGCTATTCCAACCCCTGTGAAGTGTTCTAAACCCTACCCCTATCCTTATTCTTTCGAATTCTGGCCGCTGGGTAGTGACGCAGGAGCGCGTAGCAGCAGGCGCGTACACGGAGATGTTACCTGGCGGTCCTCTTGACAACTGACTGCGATGTGACATGACAAATAAAGTTCATGGAGGATTACTCCCCAGCGCATAAAAATTCATGGAGGATTACTCCCTAGAGCAAAGCGCTCAACGCCTCTTAAGGGGCTTGGAGACGCGTTGCGTCGAATTGTGGACGCAACAAAAAAAAGACATTCCTGCGTGACTCGGTGCCGTCGCATGCGACCCACTGTCGGCTGGCCCGCTGACCGGCATTCAGGGGCGCTTCGGCCGTCCCGGTCCTCACAGCAGCTACCGACTCGGTGTCACTTCCAGGCAGCGAGTTTTTATGTTGTCATTTTTTTGCAGCGTTATGTGCCAATTATATTGTATTATTCTTTGTGTGTGCTTCATCTTGCACTTGCTAAGTTTGTTAACTGATGATCTCCAATTTCCTAATCCAACAAAGGCACATAACATTCAAGTTCAATTACACCTCCTGTGTTAATTTAGTTCTAGGACTTTTAACCTAAAATCCTTGTAACATTTGCTTAGTCCAATTAAAAATGTCATTTTCAAGTGTGTCCACTGATTTTTATCTAACGTAATGGCAACAATCCTGAAATCATCCAATTTCAGAAAAATGCGTCCGTGCCACTTTGTACGGTGGTTCTTCCAGTCAAAAGTGAGTGGTTGAAGGAATGTTGGAAGGGTATGCATATTAGATCAAGTCTAAACAAAAACAGTCTGCTGCTTACATACCTCATCTATCAGTTATAATTTTTTATGTTGTTTGATCAATCTTACATGTTTGTAGAATCTACTGCCTTTTTATATCCAATTTATATTAGTATTGTAATTTTTACTTAAATATTACATGAATATAAGTTCTTAATAAGAGTATTTCTACAAGAAAAATTCCCTGTATATATAGTTTCCATTTTACGTGTGTTTTAGCTGAGCAAATAGTAATCACTTGAAGCAGAACTCCTGTCAACGTTCCAGCAAACCCCAGGGTTCCGCAGAACCCAAGTTGAAGACCCCTAGCCAAGTCGACTGCTCTTATCCGCTGTTTTCGTGCTTTTATTCGTAAGAAAAATCCTGCAGCAGTATCATATTCGAAAAAAGAACTCCGGTCCGCGCATGATCCGTCTTCCCCCTTTTAGGTTCTTTCGGACTAAAAAATGAGCTGATATAACATCTGCATAAAAATATAAAACCTCCACCTTTTGACAAGGAATATTTTTGAAGAGAGGCGGAGATCCAGGATATATGTTGATGACGAGTTGCGGAATACCAGAAACAATTCAGGTCCTAAGATGTGTAAATCGAGAAACCATTCTTATTCAAAAGAGGAAAGGACCGTTTTAAATTAAATTTATATTACAATAGCGATTAAGTAATTATCAATTACAAAGACATGTGCAAACAATTATGGAAAATAAAACTCAAACCCAACCGAACTATTGTATGTGTAGAATCTTAGATTAGATGAAATAAAAACGGGTTTGGTGAAAGCAACGGGTAATATTTTTTTTAGTTTGAATGCCATAAGTATTAAGAGATTATCTATGATTGTAAATGGCCTCCTTACATACTCTCTGTGAAGTAATATTTCATTATTACTGCAGTCCTGATGAAGGCAGAATATATGGGCGTAACGTCGGCAATGTAAGGTTGTTTTTATTGATACAACTCAAGAACCACACAACATACGTACAATGCCAATTGTGTTTCAATATAGGAATATGTTAATTAACTTTATTATTAACATTGTCTTCTAAATTTCATTTTTTGGAACATACTAAGCCACAAATTTTAATTTATTCTCACTTGAATGTTTTGCCAATCATTTATTTATTATCGATGTAAAGAATCGTTAAAATGTATTTGTGACGGAAATACATAACACTGCTATTTTAAAACTGTAGAGTTACGCGGATCGTACGTTAACTGAAAAATCAATAACTTTATAATCCGAGTACAAATGTAAAATGCAAAAAATTATAACAGATTCCTTACTTTCTGACAATGAAATTGTTAAAAGAAGATAATCCATAAACACGTGTTTTAGTTGGTTTATCCGATTACGAACATTACCACTATACTATTACAGCCCTGAACTCAATAATCTCTGTGCACGATCGACAGTTTGATAGTCGATAATAAAATATACCCAGGGAGAAAATGTGAAAATATAAATTTGAAAATGTGAAAACTCTAAAACTGATATATTAAAAGAACTAAAATAGATAAACATTATATATTAAAACGACTTTGCCTAGATTTTATATATGGAAACTATTCGTGCAGTAGAATGGCGTAAACTTTCTTATTCTAGTTAGATACCGCATCTTTTGAAACTGGAATAGATTTTTGGTGTTGACCCACCCGCTTCAAAGCTGCTATTTAAAAGATCTACCGGTGCGTTTCGCGGTACCAAAGACATAGAGTCACAGACACAGAGACAGAGATTTGTAGTAAATATTCATCCTCGAGTCTTTTTAACCCTGATTTCGGATATCTTTCTCACTCTGCTTTATTTCTGTCCACACTCCCAAGCGATACTAAAGAAGTGTGAAATCTTTTATTTTCTTTCGCGAACATCTTAGAAAACAAAATAAAGGGTATTAGTACGCAAAGATGTTGGCACTGTTTCAACGGGAATGTATAAATTGCTACAGCAGTAAATGATGAAGTTGTAGGCTTAGTAGTAAACGAAGTACAACAAGTAGAATATTTTTTTCATGCTGAAGAAAATTAATATTTATTCTACCTCAATATTTTTTAGCGAAGTTGCGGGAGTTAATAACTGTTCTCCTGAAACATATACCCAACTAGCAATGCAATGATGATGAAAGAGCGCGTGAAATAAAATTATAATGGCGCACCACAGTTGAAAAGATCTTCGCAGTAACATCGCCACTCGAGACTTAGAAGTAAATTTGTAAGGGAAAAATAATGCTCAAGAATTATATTTATTTATAGCTTTAAAACAACAGTTTAATTCCCGTTACACTCCCAATTAAACGCATAACGTAAACAGCAGCAATATAACATAATACATCATTACATAACATAATATACCACAATATAACATACGTAACACTTGAAATATAAAGACAACGGAGCTTAAATTCATTGCCTGCGTACGAAGTAGATTTTTAACTCATGGTAACTCAACGTCTATCTCACGTTTTCCCGTGACATACAACTTGTACATACTTACTACAAACTTGTGGCTACATACTTGTCCATATTGCAATATTCCTGTTGTTCTCTCGCCTTTTTTCTCATCATGGATGTTTCCGTATCGTACATTTGGAGCCATAGCTCATCAATTTCAAGTGTCAAGTTCCAAAGAGATCTCGAGGGTCGGTCATTGCTCTTTGTGTTATACAATTCAATTTTATTTCATAAGATTTCAACAGCTATTGGAAACGACTCTTTGTTGTTTAAAGTCAAGGCACTGATCCTCTAGAGCAGGGCTCTCCAAACTTTCTTCCATGGAAGGGAGCAGATATGAAGTTTTGAAGAACATTGAAGGTCAAAAATTGAATTTCGTGATAGGAAGGAATTTATTGCTTATTTGTTAACTTAAATTTTAATTAAAGAACGACAAAACAGTGAACAATTCACAAATTAATTCTTAAAACACATATGGGCATTTGAGCACACAGTTATGAATATAATATTTGCAATAAGCAATACACATTGACAGCTACAATTTTACAATTCCAAAGTTTAATTACAGACATTTCTTTTCTCAAACACAAAAATGATAAAAATAAATGATTAAGTTTAAAAGTACCTCATTGAGAGCAATGAACTATTTTTTAGACTAATAATAAGTTAATTTGTGGCTCAATTTTTTATTCCCCTATTAATAAAATGTGTCTCAAATGTTCATCCCTGAAGTTACATCTGAACTTACTTTCTCGAAAATGAAATTTGTGAAGTGTATGTTCACATCTATAATTGTACCAAATACTGACAAGAAACTTCTGGAAAAGTTTCATTTCTGGATAGAAGTCCCTTGGGGGTTGTTTGTAGAATTCAATCAAATCTCTTTCTTGGAATTTGTCCTGCATTGCATCATCAGCATTGAGGTAAATTATTTTCATTTGCATCGCTAATGGTGCTTACTCATTATCATTTGAAAACGAGCTTTCAAAATCTCTAGTGTTTCTGGAGATAACATCGAAGTCGATGAATCTATATTGGAAGTGCCTTTTTAGTGCTGAAAGGATTTTTAAACAAAACGGCTGGTATGTGGACCAAAGTTTGTGTAAAAATAGGAAAACAGATTATTATAGCTAGCAATAAAACGTATCAACCTGTGTCACGATTAAATTGAATTAGAATATTCTTTGGGATGGCTGGCGACATAGAATACTGTCGAGGGCCGGATGTGGCCCGCGGGCCTTAGTTTGGCGACCCCTGCTCGAGAGCGCGCACAGTTGGGCTGTGCCGTCTTGATTCTTCGACCTCCAATCTCAGTGCCCCCACCCCCACCCACGTGGAGGGAAAGGGAACAAAATGAGCAGTTCGGAGAAGAACAGTGTTGAGCCCATTACCGTCAGAAAATACTTCTCGGAAAGACTCTCGGCGATTACTAAACGTCGTTCGTTCTGTGTTCCTGTTACATTTTGTGACTAAGAGCAAATATGGTGTAAGACAAATATTCCTCTCTTTGGTAGACAGAAGTTTGCACAAGTTATCGAGGGTAAAACGTAGTTATGGTGAAAAAAATACGTATATTTAATTTAATTTATGTATCTCGTTTTATTCGTTTTACTTCATGAAAATAATATACGTAGATGAGAAAATAATCTTTCTAATATAGTCGAAAAATATTAAATCCATTATTTCCGAAACATAATAAGGAAGCAACACGGAACAGTGAAACATTGATAATCAAAGTATATTCATTAAACATACTGATGAATTCTCTACCTGACAAAATATTTAACTAGCAAGTAATTTGAATCTGCAATTTAAATAAATTTTAGATGCCCAACTAATCTGCATGTCACAGTTACGATGTTATATTTTGTTAACTTTAAACGCTCTTTTGTAAACGCTAATAACCATATGTAGTTGATGCGACTTTAAATAAATCAAATCAATCAATCAATCTTTTGTATTCTCAATAAAACATGAACACACATATTTACAAAATGAGATATTCTAGAACAAAAATGAAAGGCACTTCACTATCGAAACATCTACATTTTTAATTTATTTTATTATGTTATTCGTCATTCATTTATTCATCTCTCCTTATAGATACAACTCTACTCCACAATCATATATTGGACTCCCTTTACTCCCTCAGCATTTATTCATTTTCACAACTCCTCGTTCTCATTTTCCTCTCTTATATATTCCTACCATATTTTATTACACTTATTCATTATTATCACTCTTACTTTCTATATATTCATCATTTCTCTCTCACTAGTTCAATTATAACATAAAATACCTCTACCTCTCTATACTCTCCATTATCCATTCTCCGACTTCGCTCAGACACCTCGAACACATATTTTGTTGTCTTCACCTCACTTTCCCAAATCGTACATTTTCCTTTCTGTTTCCCCAGCAGAACCCCAACAGAGCCTCCTCTAGCTTGAACAGTCTCCTGTTGACATACAGAGTCCATGGATTCATGAGGTTGTCGTCATACTTGTACTCGTCCATCCACTCGAAACAATGGGAAACGAGACTCGTCAGACCAGGCAACGTGTTTCGAATCATCGGTGTCGGTGATCGGTGTCGGATGGTGTTGTCGGATCCAGACAAGGGTAAAGCTGTGTGTCGTGCAGTCATGTAGGGTACACGAGTGTACCTTCGGCTCCAATACCCCATATCGATAATGTCTCGTTGAATGGTTCGCACGCTGACACTTGTTGATGGCCCAGCATTGAAATCTGCAGCAATTTGCGGAAGGGTTGCACTTCTGTCACGTGTAATGATTCTCCTCAGTCGTCGCCGGTCCCGTTCTTGCACGATCTTTTTGCAGCCTCAGCGATGCCGAAGGTTTGATGTTTTACCACATTCCCGATATTCACGGTACACTCGTGAAATGGTCGTGAAATCGTAAATTCATCGCGACCTCAGAGATGCTCTGCCCCAGCTCTCTTGCACCGTCTAAAACATCATGATCAAACTCAGTTAAATCGTGATAACCTGCCATTGTGGCAGCAGAAACCGATCTAACAATTGTGTCAGACTCTGGCTGTCTTATATAGTCGGTGCCAACCAGAGTGCCGTATTGCGATGGGTTCCAGATCTCTTTATTTCAATACGCATGGCTGTACCGATTTTTTGATTCTTCAGTGTATTTGCACAGCAAATAAATCATTGATTGAAATTGTCAGAAAAGTGGTTAGAAATAAGTTGATACTTCACCTTTTATCTTTTTATGTACTGTAATGTATAAAATATTTTAATTTTGTGATCATATTTCCACACTCATTTTGGTACAACTTTTTTCACCTTCATTAGATCTCAGTATTTTAGTTTATTTGCACAATATTCATATAAAAATATGAGTAGTAAATCAAGCACCGTCAACAAAGCATCACTTCTATTACGAGAATTAAACTTGCGTGGCTATCCATAACAGTCCACAAGTATTTGCCTGATGAAACCTAAAGAACTGACAGAAGTAATCTCGTTGATTTTGAGATCAACAATATAAAAGTTTTTCGTGAGCCAACCACATACAAATACCACACACCGAACACAAAAATTCAAGTTCAAAATACATTACTCCTTGTGTTACACATTCAATCGTCTGTCTCACCTGCGTCAATATTTGATGAGTTCCTATGGGATACTATACAGACATCATTCTGTATAAAATTAAAATTTTTCTATGGAAATATTTCGCTCTTGGTATAGCAGGAGCAGGAGAATTGCCAAGTTCATGGAGACAAATGAAACGGAATGAAGTCCCGAGTAAAGGACGCTCCACAATAGCCCGCGAACGGGAACGTAAAAGTAAGTTTATTTATTTATTTATTTTACTTCAAAAATACAGTTAAAAACTGCGTATGACGTGCTATGGGGAAAAGTGAATTGTGTGCACATTTTCAAAATTCTGTGATCCCTACACTAAGTCATATACTACTTAAATTTTGAATTTTGAAAGGGAGAAAAAAACAAACAAAAAAACTCCCATGTAATAAAATCTATTTTCAAGGATAAATAAGCAATAAATTTTGGCTCTTATTACTTCCTGCCGCGACAACATGAAAAAGATAATTTGAATAATTGTATTTCCCACTGAATTCTAGAAGACGTGCACAGAAAATGAAGTTACATTTATGTCCAGAAGCAAAACAAGGGGCCATCTCAGCATTTGCTCAATGGATCAGGGAAACTGGACGAAAAACCTGATCGAGATGGGGGTCATTGACCCGGAAGCTGTGTTACAATAGTTGTTACAGGTTGTTTATACTCATTTATACAGTATAGTTGAAAGTCGGCCATCTCAGGCAGGCGTTCACAACACGATGGGATCGCGAAGCTTGTCGAGAGCGTGAACAGGAAGGATGGTCAACATTTATCTTGACCCGGTAATGGGAAGCCTCTCGACCAATGAAAGTGCAGGTAATGGTGGAGTTTTCCACCTGATTGAGCACGCGACACTACTCTGGATCGGAGTTGAGAGTGTAGTGCGATATTGAGGTTAGAGCGTGAATTTGCAAAGTTACGGTTTGAGGTAGGTTTTATTAGTCATTGTTGAGTTGTTTTAGTTATTTTTAGTACGTATGGTGTAATTTATTTTCTACTCATATTAATACTTAAAATTAAAATTTCCCCCCAAAATTAGTTTCATATATTTTGTTAAAATACAATGAAGTTGTGTGTTTCTTGATATAATTTTAATTCTATTTTTCGTAATTTCGTAGCAGTTCTTGCATTTTCTTAATTGTAAAATGGCAAATCAAAGAATGAACAGAGTAGAGTAGTTAGAATTGCACTGGTTTTGGCAACTGTGTCTTGAAGTTCTCTTTCTTGCCGCTACATTCTGGTAGCGCTATTCCTCTTCCTGTTGATGTTTATTGTGAAGCGCACGCACCTCGCGTTCCCATTCCCGTACTCGCCTCCACATTGTCGTTGCCGTTCGCGGGCTATTGTGGAGTGGCCCTAAGGCGTCTAATCGTTGTTTGCATCAAGTGATTGTGACGTGGTTGCCTTCTTATCCACCACCTATCCCGTTTGAATCCATCAGTCATTAATGATTATACATGGTCAACATGCTTCAACTTGCATTAGGTAAGCGATATTTTAGGAGGCAATGACAAATTACTACAGTGGTTACCAGCCTCGAAAAGTAATAATTCTCTTCTCTTCTGCTTCCCTGCTCAGAAATTAAATATGAAAATCATCATGCAAGCTCGATGCCATGTACACCAGGCCATAGCACAAACGAATACATAAATAATAGTTTTATATCTTCAGCAGAAAAATATTAAATAAAATTCTAAAAATTATCATGATGTGTGCGCAAACACTTGTGTGCACAATACGGAATTAAACAGAGATCAATACTCTCGGAAGACTTACGGCCATCACGCTATGTTAACAAGTCATGGACTTTATAGCATCTCAGTTTAAAGCTCTAATTTAATGTATTAGTGTGTTAACAACTATTACCGGAATATAAAATAATAATTACTTCGTATTTTGACGTTCTATTTGTTGTACACGGAATTTAATTGATCTTTTTTTATTTATTATAGTCGCATCAACCAACGGTTATTAGCGAATAATGAAATGCGTGATCAATGTGAAAAATAGTATAATATAATACAATAATACATTATACTTTTTTAAGTTTCATAATAATTATTGCAGAAATTAAAAATTTGTCCAGTTAACCGGAATCTTTGAAGAATACTACACATTTTTTTTCAATTACAACCCACGGGTCTTTCGATTGCATCAACATTGCAATCATATGTGGTAATTTGCGTGCGGTGTGACAGAAAACCCGAAGAGAAAAAACATGCGCTCGAGGGCGAATCAATTATAAACTCTGTAAAACGTGAATGAAAGTGCGAACGTCACAAAGATTCATGCATTATATATTTTTGTCATACTCTGTACTGCATGTAAAACGAAATATTCAACAACAACAACACGCTTATAATCCTGAAACATTTACATACAGGCGCACGTACCCACCACAACCACACACACTCAGATCTTCCAAATTCTTCAATTTAATGAGTTATACTACATCTCTAAATATTTTAAGGCGAAAATTCGAAGTCGTGCAATAGTTATTTCTGTTATAAGCCCGAGCGGCGATAATAAGTCCGGCGGCTTGTCGCCCGGAATCATTAGAAGTAGTTATCGCCCGTGGTATATACAATATTTTATTATTTATTTAATTTTAATTATTCAAATTTACTTATTTACTAAATAACTAGATATTAACTTGATTCGGTTTGTCTTTCCATTTTAACACTTAATAACTTCTCAAATCATTCAAAACTGTAATTCTTTGACATTTTGACACACTAATGCATAAGTACTATAATAGCACTTCGTAATTGTGTCCGTAACACCATCTCCCATCTCCCGCTGTTAACATAATGTCAAACTACGTTAATAAATCCCGAACTTCCAATACCAACGGGGGAAAGTAGTACACCCAGCTATAAATTAAAGCCGTGAAATGACTAAAGCCATAAAAACAGGTTTTTTCAATAAGATATCATAGGTAAATAAGTAAAAACAACTACACAAGATATCAGAATTCTAAAGAAAAATATATGTTGATAAAAATAATAAAATGTGCGTTGGAGTAACTCGATTACCCCCCTCGGTAGCAGAAGGGTGAAGTACTTCGCTTGGGAGGGGCGCGCCACTCACCCTGGCCATGGCGACGGCCGGGAAGTCGTCCCAGAGCAGGCGGTGGTCCTCGCCGGGGCCGCCCGCGCGCTGCCCGGCCAGGATGCGCGCCGCCGTCGTGGTGGCCACGCCCATCCCGTCGCCCACCGCCAAGATCACGTTGCGGGCGTAGCGCGGCGCGGGCGGCGGCGGCAGCGGGCGATGCCCGTCCGCCCCCGCCTCCGCTCCCGCCCCCGCGCCCGCCGCCGCCGCCGCCGCCTCGGCCGCCGCCGCCTCCTCCTCCGCCGCCGCCGCGTCCAGCCGACGCAGAATCTGCTCCCGCGCGGACTCGTACCAGTAGGCGCTGTCTGTGCAGAGATACGAAGGGTGGTGTTAGAGACAGCCACGATGACGTAAAGTGCAGATGCAAAATGTAAATGTTATTGGAACACGAAACATATTCGACGCTTGTGTATCACACCACATTTCTAGATTATATATTTTTTAAATAATTAAAATATTTAGTTTATTAGAGTTGTAAAAATATTTAACATGTAACCATGTAAACAATAATCAGCAAGAAAGTAAGATAATTTTAAAAAATATGGAAAATTAATTTAGCTTATACACAAATTAATAGGATAAATAATAGGAAACACAGATATAAAGCGGAAAAGTAATAAAAAAAGCTGTACTTGAAGAGAAAATTCAGTTGAGTAAAATAATACAATAAATAACTTCTTCTTCCTAGTTTGTTTAGTGAGCACAAGATTTTAAACATCGTTGTGTCACGAAAAAAAATAGTAGGTATTCACAGCTGTTCATTTGTACATGTCATGTTCCTTTTTATTACAGTATCCTGGAACATACTGTCACCAGTTTCAAATACTGAGCCAGAGTGTAATACAGACTCTTACAGAGCAATGCAAGTTTTTTATTTTAAATTTTATTGTTCGTTCTGTCTGTTGAAAGCACTGTGTTTGGGTAAAGGATTTAATGCCTATACGATAAATATCAATTGTTCCGTGCAAAACTAATGGCACAAAATCAGTCTGCTTTATTCTAATTATTATTGTAATAAACCCACTAAAACAAATCCTGTTCTTTCATTCATCCAAAACTAAAAAAGAACAATGGGGGAATTTGGAATTTCAAATCCAAATATTCTGGTCTATGTCATTTCTGCATTATTTTTTAATTCTCAATGCTCAACCCAATACAAATAAAATGAAAAAGCTCTTACATAATCGTTTACAGATATTTTGTTTGTTACATGTTGATATGGTTTTTTACATGTACGAAATTTGTGAAGAAGAAGCAAAGACGTTATACCATTGAGAAACTTCAACAGTAAGTTGACTTCACACACGGTTGTAAAGCTACGTCCCTGTCTTGTAAAATAAGTACTTCAGACAGGAGCTCTCTGCCTAACATATGCTCTTCCTGTCACATTGATTGGAAAAGACTATAATGCAGTACAGGGAACCCCTGACTTACAAGAGTTCGACTAATGAGAATTTCGAAAGATCATGTCACATCAACAAAATCAAATTGAAAACATTTGACAACGCTGTACAGATTATTGTAGAAAAGAGTGAGTCCAAATGATCCAATAGCAAGCAAAAGGAGATGTTTCTCGAAAAATCGTCGCACTCCTTTTCATCATCCTTCCAATAGTGGGCCTATTCAATGGAGTAAACTTCCAACCTTGTGTAAATCAAAAACAAAGCGGCTCAATCTTTTTAAGTGTTGACGACTAGTTTACAATAAGTGTTGATAACGTATTTTACTATAAGAACGACTACTGAAGAATCGTACACACTCTAGGGTTAACTCCTAATCTATTGAAATCATTTAAATTGAATAACCCGTTTAAACACATGGACTAGATAGGCTACAAAACCAATGAACTCTCTTCATAGGATCCATCTTCCGACGACCCACACATTGCTTCGCGTTAAAAAAAACACTCTACTTCACTTGTGCTCTCATAATATCTTTTCTAGTTTGAACTAGATGCACCCGAAACTGGGAAAGATACTAGCATTTCTCTATGTCTATGCTCCATACGATTTTTACAAGAAGAGCATGATTCCGCACTATAGAAATTTTTCTATTATAAAAGGTGAAAAGGGTGAAAACATCATAAGGTCCAATGTTAGAGATTTTTAAGCATACTTAAAAATACGTTTAAAATACGACTTAAAATAACGTTTGGGTTTTTATTTGTAATTGATTATGATAACCACTATTAAGTCAATTAATATTTAATCGTTTATTTCTAACTTTATTACAAGATCTTAGTCCAAAATGTAATGTGATTCATTAGCTCACAAAGATTTTGTTATTAGGTCTTTGTCTAAATATACCAGTAATTTGTTCTTGAAATGACATGATGGAGAAGACAATTAAAAGGTAGAATAAATCCACAGATCAGATTCCTTGTTTAGGAAAAATTCCAAAGCAGGAAATGAACGTGTACAGTTTACCGCCGTCACTTATTTGGTCACATCGCAACCCATTTTCGACATCTGGCGAAGCGCGAGATTTGCTCCTCCAGTGCTAACGACCCTTCTGCAGCTTACTGCCGTCTTCGTGCAAAGCTCCACGCTAGATTCGCCTTTGTTCTTCCTTCCAAAATGAGGCCACTGAGTCAGTTCACGTCGAAAGCCGCGGGTGGGGGGGGCGAGGCGGGAGGAAGGCGAACTGAACGCTCGCGCCAAGTGCGCTGGCAGCAGCTATCACAGCGCTCGCCCAATTCATCAGCATTGGATCGCGGCAGTTGCCCGGCACACGAGAGACTGCATTCTAATGACGTTAAGAGCAGAAGGACATCCCTATCTTGCCCATGTTAATTTTATGATTTTTAGGTACACATATCTGAAAAACTATTTTACTTACAGAGTTGATTTTTTTAAATATTTAACATTTAAATCTTTGTTAATGTAAATCAGCTCAAAAAGCTTATATACAATCATTCGTTTTTGAACAGAAATTTGTATTAAATTATGAAAAACATTAAATGTTTTTTGAGTTATAATATTTTTTTTTACTTTTAAATGGCCTATTTTTTGGTTTTCAATTACATTTCAATGGCCAACGTTTTTTGTTGCTTATTATGACTTTACAAATAATGTAAATAGCTATAAAAAAGTAAGGATGTACTACTATTTTTCCCGGAGATACCTGTTCCTGTAGAAAACAAGAATTTGAGTAAATTGTCTTCAAATTTTCGGTGCTAAATTTTGCACAACCCTCAGTGCATTCTTGTTCCATATTGTGGGTCATCTGGAACCTCCTAACTGCTTCTTTTTCTTTTAGTTTAATGATTTTTCTTCTGTTTGTTTAGGAGGTGATTTATTTATTTTTTCGTATTTGTAAGTTGTTTGGCAATGGAGGATAAATTTGGTATTTCTTTCAATAGACATTCCCTATTATTTCATCATTATAATTGGGTTCTATTTACACAAAAATACTTCTATTTGTATTTACTTCTAGATTCGCAATTACGTCTATATTCGTACAACAATGCAACTACAACAATGTAATTATATATATTCTTATTCACAACAATAGGCGTTTTATTTATAATAAACAAAGGGAACACGCCGTGAACTAACAGTGCAGACATGAACTGCAAACAATATCTCAAACTTTGCAAATATCTAAAAAATAATATTTTTCTCATTCTACATTCCTCCAAGAGTTACGTCCACTCTTTAAATGCCCTGGCTACTGCATAGTTTTATTAAATATTTTTACGGACAAAAACGTAATAAATCATACATTGACCATATATCAGCATGTTCAAGAGAAGACAGAATAAAATGATGCAAATTATTAAAAATCAATTTTTCCCCATTCTTTTGTGTCCTTCTCCCCTTAAAGGCGTGTTATTTTTATCCTTTTTACCGGTTGAGTTGGCACAGGGCAACAGTCGCAGCACCTGCTGCGTCTTTGACCAGGAAGTCCAAGAGCTCGAGTGTGACGGAATTTGTAACGCTAGCAATGTTCTAGCTGTGACGATTTCTGCCACTCTTAGGAGAAGAATTATAGCGGCGAGATACTCTGATCGGTAGATTTCTGCGGTTTATCCGTTCAATACCGGGCGAATGTTCAATCAGTTTCCTATTAAACAAACTATGGACCGTATGCAATCTTCTCTTTCTTATACTTGACATCTTCTCACCCCTTACACACACACACACACACACACACACACATGTACTCACACACATACACATGCACAAACAAACACACATGCCCTCACTAATACTTGCTTGCACTACATCACGTCGAGTCAGGATCTACATCATGTTGAGAGTCCTATCAGAAGCTCTTAGCTTGTCTCGGTTGGACCGGTGTCCCATTGCGGGAGATACTTGACGACGAGAAACCCGCAAGTCGACCGTAGGCCTGTGCCGGATTTCACGTTCTAGCCTGGCCCGGGAAGTAATACTGTCACCTCCCGAAATATAACGAGCACTAAGCCTAGGAACTAATAACCATAGCAGCTAACGCGCCCGAAAACTCAGTTAATTAATTACTTGTGTTTGTTTTTCGTTTATTATTAATTCTCAGATAGACGGCCCAAGGGCCTCAATTTTACTCCCAGAATCTAGAAACTGCCGCTGTAGTGAGTTCACGGTAATATGTTGAGTTGAAATGTAATGATGATAATGATATCAGCAATAATGACTATGGAGATTGAGACCTTGCGTTAGAGTAAACATAGGGGAAATGAGAAAACCTCGAGGAATTCGCTCGGAACTCGCTTTGTCCACCGTAACATATGTTTATATCTACCGCTAAATGGATTAATCAGGATTTTTAGGATGCTTTAATGTGGTGGGGGTATTTCTGAAACAATTTGAGAACATTAGCAGTTGCTTGTAAGATTCATTCAGTTATGATAAAACTTTTACTTGAAACTCACAACTGACACTTCAGCAACCTGCAATTTTTTGTGAAACTAAAGATTAGAAAAATATGACTTTCTTATAATTAAAATTTTAATTAATGTACCTATATATTTGAATAAATATATTATTAATTTCGGACTTATAGCTCCAATTTTGATTTAAAATATCTTTAATTTTCCTTTTGAAGTTCACATATTTCATAAGTTCAAAGATTTTCTTTTTCGTTTCACTTTCATTTTCCATTTTTCAGCCTCTCGAATTTCCCTTGTTACGTCGATCTCATTATTTCGAATTATCTCTTATAAGGAGAATAGAAAGAGAGAGAGAGAGAGAGAGAGAGAGAGAGAGAGAGAGAGAGAGAGAGAGAGAGAGAGAGAGAGAGAGAGAGTTACATATTGCTCCAAAAAATCTGTATCGACATGATGACGAAAACGTACGTTTAAGAGTCCCTGATACTAACAACATACAAAAAAGAGTGTTTTATTTCCTCATGTATGTAATATTGAGAAAGTATTGTAATGCTGCTTGTAAAAGTCCAGATTTTTTGACAGAAAACAAGTTCTAGGTCCCGATACGTTATGTGGTTGTGTTTGACCAAGGAAATGGACTTCTTTTGCTTTTATGTGTAATGTATTACTTTCCAACAATTGTAGTAAAGAGGCACGTTTTGAGGATCCTCACTATCAAAAAAGTGTTTTTGTCGAAATATGAATAAGAATTATTTTGTATATGTCCAGTCTTTGCGGAAGTTAATAACTTAATTTTTCCATTGCAAACCGAGAAACAAAACTATTGCATATATACTTGGCTTAATAATTAATTTGTTCAAAATTCATGTCCTGTAAAATTAGGCTGCCAGAAAAATGTCAATCAATCACAGTGTTAGACATGAAATGAAAATTTCGACTTATTTAAGTATAAAATTGTCTAACTTCTAATCGTCTAAATTGTCCTGTTTAAAATGAAAATGTTTCAATAAGACATTTCTGACTGCAGTTCAGTAAAATTGGCCATTGATATCACGGAATAGTGCGGGAAACAAGTCAAGTTAATTTATGTTCAGGGACATTTTGAAGAATTAGCATTACGATTTATGAATTAAAGATAAATTGCAGCCGAAAATAGAAGACAACTTCGCAATCCCTAGTGCCTGCAGAAGATCTGGCCGTTTTGTAGGAAGAAAATCCCTAATTAAAACAGGCTGAGGCCTAATCTGAATTGGATGAAGACAAGAAAGATTATCTTTCTTCCTTGTCGAGGAATGGCGGGAGATGCAGATGAGTGGCCTGGAGGGGTAGTTCGACAGTGGCTGCGCATGCGCGGGGTGGATTTGTGGGACCGCCCGCAGACAGCTACCGAACAGACGGAACATTACGTATTGCGGAGTAACCGCAAGACTTTCTAAAGGTCACGGTTGAGGATACTCATTATCAGACGTGTTTCGGGAACAGCCATTGTAATGGTAAAATTCCATCTTCGGCAAGTAGCACTTCAATTAATAATCGAGTGGTGCTACATCAGCATACTCTTTCTCGCATTATTTTTAACTTTTGTAAGTTTCGAAAATTAAGAGTTCAACGAAATTAGAACTGCGCCACTTTTTAAGCAACCTACTCTCTATTCTTGGAAAATTTAAAACAAAACATCTGGAGTGGTTTTTGAGAAAAATTATCTAAACCCATTGCATTAACATGAAGTAAAAATTTCGTGGAAGGTTAAGGATTTTAATTTCACACATACTGTTTATCCAGTTCAGAGAAAGTGTTGCAATGCTTCTGGCAAAAATTGTGATTTTCGATAGAAAAACCCTTATTGCCCCTAGTAATGAAAAAGTGGAAAAAATCTGGTTGTTATAAATAGAAAACTACTTCCTCTAAAACGTTATGTAGTCAAAATCTATGTTTTGTGGGTCCTTGATATCAAAAAATCGACTGACAGCAAAATGTCTGTCTGACCGTTTGTCTGTATGTGGTCAACGCTACCTCCCAAAACGTTCAGACGATTTTCTCTAATCTTGATTTTCCGAGATCGAACTGAAGAAATTCTAGGTCCTGGTGGGGTTGAAAAGAATATTTGACATTTGGAGGCACTTTACATGGTTTCAACAACATTTTAGAAAGTTTCTCAAAAATTGCTCCAATTTCATTTATTAAAAATCTATCTGGAATATCGTAAAGAACCCTTTAAAAAATGACACGGATCTCATTTTCGTTGAAATCACTGAAGTTTAGAAAATTGAAAAATTTCTGATTTTTTCCGCGTCTTCTTACAACTTCAATATTGAAGATAAATAACGTTTCACACCTAACCCCCTAAAATTCAAAGGCCTGCACATTTTTTCAACCATTCTCTACGCTACCCGAAGACGAAATTCAATGCAAATTCTGGACTCATATTTGAAAAAAATTTGAAAAGGTTGAAGCGTTATGTGAAGTACCCCACAAAAATCAAAATATGTTTAAATTTCGCAGGGCCTAGGATTCATCTAGAACGATCAGAGAACATCAATTTTGGAGAAAGTCATTAGAACAGTTTAGATGCTAGCGTTGACCCGAGACGGAGAGACAGACGTTTTGCTCACAATCGATTCTTCGATATTAAGGACCCTCAGATTATGGATTATGACTGGAAATGTGGATACACAACATTTTAGATGAAGTAATTTATTACAAATAGAAATTTATCCACTTTTTCGTTAGCCCGACTAAGAGTTTTTATCAAAACATTTCGGATATTCAACGATAGATTTCAAAACTTACTTTCATACTTACATAGTAAGGCGAGAAAATAAAAAAGTATTTATGGATAAGACTAAATTAAAATAAGACAGAGAAATAATACACTAAAATTAAGATAATAGGAAAATATATTAATGAGAAATGAGTCGTAATGAACTGAAACAATGACAGAATGTAAGAAATTAACGCTTGGGAAAATGAAACGGAATGGGCATCTTTGCCAACAAGCAAGGTGAGAGAGAGAAAGAAGAGGTCGAACAGCAAGAGGTGAACTCTTTAGTTTTGCAATAAAAGTAAATTTTTGCAAACATTCCAAAAAATGCAATTTCCGTTAAACAGATAAATATTTTAACAGTTATTTATGAAGAATTTTTATCCGAAGAAGCTTGTATTTACTTTTTTTGAATGATTTTTAAATATATAGTATATCAGTTTTGTATTAATTTCAATATCTATTGTGTTCTTTTCACGTACCCTGAGAAAAGAGGTATCAAATAAATTATTACTTCCATTATTTAAGAAGCTTACAAAATGTTATAGTTTGAAATACCGAAAATCTTCGTAATATTTTATTTTTATTTTTCTCATCGTGCTCGAATGTTACAAGTTTTCCACTCGCCCATGAGCAGCTCTCTTTTGCCGAGCACTGGCGAGTGGAAAACACGTTTTGCCGCCTTCGTTAGCGAACAGCACTGCCGTTTCGCAGTGCCGCTGAAACCGCCTACATCGCCGCCCCCAACCACCCCCATCCGCCGCCATCTCCGCCGCCGCCCGCAACTACGCCACCGCCGCTGATGTATCGCCGCCACTGTTGTCACTTCTTTCTCCATCTCCACAGCTGCCACCAATACTCTCGTCATTACCACCGGCCCCTGCTTGGATTAAGTGATTTGTAATTCTAGACGCGTCAACTGTTAAGGTCATTAGCCCCGTACGTGCAGTGACTATTTTCATCGCGGAAGGTAGCAATGATCTTTCTCCGCTGGCTGGTGAAATCCGGCGCCGACCTATATCGGCTTGTGCTGGGGTTTTCCCCAACCAAATATTTCCCCACCCCGCCGCCGTCGGAACAAGCTCTAGGCTCCCAAGTGTGGTATTGTAGTGCATATGTGTGTGTTTACGCGTGTTAGCGAAGGATAAGGATAGGGCAAGGGAAGAGTATGGAAAGATCGCGTGCTGCCCGTGGCCCGTTTGGTAGGGTACTGCTTCGGCATTCGCCTGGTGTTGATCGGAGAAACCACGGAAAACTACCGATCAGAGCAGCCGACCGCTAGAATTCTCCTCCAGACAGCGGCTGAATTCGCCCTAGATGTCTAGCTAGTTTAAGCCCTGAGCCAGCTTTGCCGGTTATCACTGCCTCCATCGACACCGCCGCCCCAACCATGCTGTCCCCGTCGCCTCCACCCCCGCCACTCCTGCCCCGGTCGCCGCCCTCCCCGCTGCTGCGTGGCGTTCGCACAGTTTCGACGAGTGCCCCGCGCCGCAATCTGAACGAGCGGAAACAGCCGCCGCTAGCGTCGAGCACTCTTTGCCTCTTAAACGCTTGTCTTCGCGCAACTTTATAATGGGCGGCAGAAAACACAGGAAGCACCCCGGTGCGGTCTCTCTCCCACCGCCTCCCGCCTCCCACCCTCGCCCCGGCCCCGCACAACGTCAACACGAAAATCCTCTCGCGAAATTGCTTGCGAGGCGCCCTCTCACGGGCTGAGCGAGAGGGAAAGGGGGGGCGGAAAAAGAACGGAGGTGGGGGAGGTCGAGGAGAGCCCGAAGAGGTTGCGAGGATTGTGGAGCAGAGCTCGGGAATTCGTAACAGTTTTTCAAATGCCATTACGAAATTTCTACTCTGAATTCGAAACTTTTCTTCTCTACACACGTTGGCCAAGAATATGAGAACGACAAATAATTTCTTTTGAATAAGTTTTGAGGTATATAATATTTCGTATTTCTGGGACTATGCATGCAAACATAAAAAATACCCAATTAGTGTTTCATGTAATTTTCAGGTCATATACGAAATATAATATGAATTATCCTAATATAATAAAGCATTACACTAATTAATTGAAAGAATACTTGAAGTCAAATAAGACTTAAAATAGTATTCTTTTGAAATTATATATTCAAGGACTTTCATGCATTACACGAATAATGAGGCCTGAAATTATTAATTCTCTTCACTCGAATGTTCTTTCTTTGCAAAAGAATCTTGACAAAAGAGAAACTTGCTGTCATTTTATTAATTTGATTAGAATTTTGTAAAAATGTTTTAAATATAATTTCATTAATAGTCTGCTTGTTTGTTATTAAAAATTGTGGCGTTTTTACCTCGATGAAATTAAGAGTAAAAAAAAGCCATTTAATTATACATGAAAGTTGGGAGGCGTATTTCGAATTTGTTCTTGTTAGTTATTTTATCATCAAGAAGAAATTCATTGAGCAGGAACACATCAATACAATTTTTGAAAATTAATCTCAACGCAGTACATTAAGCAAAAAGTGCAAATTTCTTCTTTTGGTGTAGACTGAGATTGGTGACTTTTTATGAGGGTTTGATGTTTAAGTACACTTTTGAGAATACCAGCGTAAAATCCTCTACACCAAGCAAGTATAGTGACAGCGAGTATGTCTTACAACCTGTCACACAGAGACGAGGAGGAAAACGCTGTGCACAAATTCATCTCCTTCCTAAAGTTTTTCTCTCGCCAGGCCTTATGCCAGCGCGAGCAACATTCACTATTTAATTGATTGTAGCTTGATTTTTAAGGTCACTTTTCAAAATCATGGTCATATAGCGACCACTGTGATTGTTTTAACTATAGAGGGAACTGTACGAAGAACACGTGAGGACATCACGAACACACACCATGCCTGAGGCGGGATCCGAACTCGCGACCCTTCGAGCCGAGGCAGCTACGGCCCCATCAGCCTTAGCGACCTCGGCTATCTAGACCTGCGTGGCTCGATTTTTGACTGTCGCACTCTGATTCGATTCGATCTAAAACAATTAGATTAGCTACAAACGTGAGTGAAAATATGACAAAAATTTAAGGAGACATACGAGTAAGAGAATATATCAAAGAAGGAAGTTCCTTTTGTAAGGGCCTAGGAATTTCCATATTTTGCAAGCAAATGCCTAGATGGACAAAAATTGCAGAGTTATATGTAAATATTTGTACCTACATGTAATTGGAAATATGATTCCTTAATACTACATTGGTTTGATAAAAAGACACACATTGGTGCAGGATATTTTATTTTGAATAACTATTAATTAACTTTAAAACGACAATTAATTAACTTTTAAATACGGTAATACAACGAGAGGATAACCGAGTTTACAGTACAATATGTGTATTTTTCAAAAACAATTCAAACAATTCATAAACAATGCTTGAATATTCCATCTGAGTTGTCATTTGCATCGCTCATATTCCCTTTCTGAGTCCGTCAATCTAAAAGTTCGCAGGCTCTCCGCTGACTGTGGAACAACAGTTCGCGTAAAATATTCATTATAAAGGTAACGAAATAGCGTCACAGATGCTTTACAAGCATCTGTAAACAATAAAGTCTCTCTCATCTAGTTTATACAATACTAAAAGTCAAGTATAAAGTGAACATGTTCTTTCTTTTTATAACGCTTACCTATAAATTACCATACCTACGGCCGTACAAAAATCAAATTCCACTGAAAGCAATACCGGCGAAGTGCAACAAACTCGAAAATAAATATTTTGGGGTAAAGGTTAAAGTAAATCATGTACCAATAGCAAATAATTTTTCTAATAATATATCCTCAGTAATATTAATGTCAATAAATTTCATGTAAGTATGAATGCAATTAACGCCTACGTTTATGAGTCAATTACAATATCTGCAAAATAAATGAGTGTGTATATAAAGGTAAGGCACGAGTCTGTTGAAAGGCCAGCTCCAACCTCCCTCCGGTTGTGGATGCTGCCACGCGAGAGAAGCTTCGGAGAAACGCGGCGTCTGAGAGCAAGCAGGCTGGCGAGTCACGTGACCCCTTTGTGTGCACCTCAGGGACAGGTTGCGCCGGTGCTCGTCACCAGAGCACGCTAGAGGGAGAGGAATCGCCCAGGCCGCTTTCAGCCCTCCCCGCCGAGAACGAAATGCAATCTGCCCGACCGTGGTGGAATAGTACATTATGAAACGATGATGTAATGATTCGTACTAATACACGAGTGTGATATTACGATACGAACGAGTATCGTAATCTTCACACGATTGTATTAATCCTCATTGTATCGAGTTTCATACGGTACTGTTTCTAAGACTTATGGTTACTTTTATAAATTAAACTTTTACACTAAATCGTTTCGTGGATGTTGACATGCATGGTTCTGACAAGGCCACCTAGCGGACAGCTACCGTACCTGCTGAAGGTGGCTTTGGTTTACCAGTCCGCCTGCGAGAGAGTAAAATGTTGCATCAATAATTCCGGGGTCACTATTTTCTCTTTTTCACATATTTCTGCAGGTGCTCACTCATCCTCTGATTCACTAGACATTTCAAACTAAAGAATTTGACGTATTTTAAGGACAAACACATGGCAGCAATATATAAAACAAAATAACTTGCCTTCTGATCTTAATGTCAGTCAAATGTTCCCTCTACCACAACCACTGCGCTAGTCAAATAGGATCAATGAGAAATTACGATACAATCTTTTACACAATATTCCACGTAAAAATTACTAATAATAAATTAAATTAAAAGGACAAACATAATATAATTTTAAATGAAATTTTAATGTACAAAATCGAACAAAACATTTACTAGAACGATTCTCAATGATTAATGAAGTATAAATACTTGGTTTACCAACTTCTCTGTGATGGTCAAAAACCTGTATCGCAATGAAATCTGTAACGTAATGAGTATTATTATGCAACGGGTTGCAGCCATCAAATGACAGATTATACAATGGGAAAAGCAAAAGATATGGATGGGCTCTTGCGCATCATATCCGACTTTAGCCAACGGTGTATCTGGCATCAGTTTGCGTCACAATTTACCAGAAATTTTAAATACAGCTATATACCAAAATTATCACCTTGTTACGTCATTGAAACAGATATATGTGACATTTCTGTTAAATATTGCATCGTGTACACCTTCATAGTGTTATTTTGGGTTGGTCGCCGTTGAAAATTTTAACTTCATGCCATCGCTTCATCCAATCAAAATGTTTCTCAACACTACTCGCTCTACATTCAACATGGCGGTCAGCGTCTGGTCTGTCCTTTCAAACGAAGTGCCCGTGCTATGGTCAAGTGGTTCATGACACAAACTGACCTCCGTAAAGTTAGAATCGCAAAGTTTTCAAAAATTATTGAAACAAGGCTCAAAATTTGTCGCTTTTTTGTCGCTAATTTATTACGCAAAAAAAATTTTTGTCGCTCTTCATTTGACCCTGGTATTAAGATTCGGCTAACTTGATATCAAGTTAGCATCGCAAACGCAAGAAAACCAACTAATTACAGACATAAATAAAAAATAACAACATAGGAATTTGTCGCTTTTTTGTCGCTCCAGACTTTACTAAAAACAAATTTTGTCGCTCTTCAAATATTACCAGAAATGCAATTTTTTCGCAAACACGTGGCGAAAGTCGTGTCAAGTTAGCATCGCAAACGCAAGAAAACCAACTAATTACTGGTGCTGCAC
>BLKR01015925.1:0-44221 GCA_011170035.1 Teleogryllus occipitalis
TAGTATTTGAAAATATAATTAAAGTGATAATTATTGAAAAATAAAAAATAGAAAGTGTTTTACAGCAGGGTTTTTTTTGTTTCTTTTTTCTTTTTTTTTTTCGAGGAATGCATTATTATTTTGTTCAATTATTTACAGAACATGATAGGCTTTAGTCTCAATTTAAATACAGTAATCAAAATTCTGTACACTTATAACATATGGGAATACTACACAACAATTAATTCTACAATTTCTAATTGCCATTAATGACACTTCAAGACTATATTAAAATTATTTCAATGAATTGGCAACATAATAAATATTTTTTCTTTACATTTTAATACACATTTGCAATGCTTAATTGAGTATTAAAAACTAATCAAATAAACTTTTTTAATAGGTACTTTTTTTACTATTAAAAAATGCACAAAGGAATGCAAAATAATGAGTTTGGACGCCAAGCCCCATATCCACTTAACAATGTTAGAATTTGAATTGAAAGGATTCAAACCGATTATGTAAAACGAAATAATTGTTTATCTTGTTCGACATAAGCTTTTAGAGGAATTTTACAATTTACATTAAAATAACTTTGAGCTGGATTAATGGCCAAGTTTTGTAGGTTATAGAAATGCACACACACTAATATATGCCTTTCTATTATTACAACTCATGATAGAAATATATACGTACCTAAAAGTTGCAATTCCATTCCACCATTCTCTTTTAATCTTGGTTGACAATTCTTGTTTGATTTCAAATAGGCGGTGTAAATGAAGGTATCATTTTCTTTCGAACTTCATTCGCCCGTTTACTTCCAATGAAATAAGATTTTCACTTCAAAGAGGTATTTTAGACTCTGTAGTCTGGCACCTATTAAAAGATATTCACCAATATCCTTTAGATTATAATACACACTGATGCAGCACTATAAGTTTCAATACGGTACTTACCAGTGAACTCATAGTACGTTCAACGATTTGCTTTGCCAACGACGTATTTTTCTACAATAACAAATTGAAAACTTTCACAACGATGCGCTTTTCGCCACTTCGAAGAAACTTTCCTGAAAGGCCAGTCACTCTCATAGCCCTTCCAAACTGAACTGAATCAGATCGGCGGCGCGACGCTGCGGTCCAACAGCCGCTCCACTTCCCACGCACTTCCTCGTCAATCCTCAGCTGATATCAGGTCCTTATCGGCCAGCAACACGCATGCTCTTCTTCGTTTGCAGTAGTTTTGATGAAAGGTTAATTTAACAACCGATGGTTCAAATTAGTTCTTATGTAGTGAACTTTTGTACTTCTTTAAATCAGAATTTTTCTTAGGATGAACGGATAATATTGCGTAGCACTCAGGTTGCAGCAAGCTTTGAGGCGCGCGCGCAACTTCCTGCCCCCCCACACACACACACACTTCCAAGAGCCCGCCGAGGGCCTGGGACTGGAAGCTGATAAATATATAACGTAATTAGTTTGCCTTTCTACATTTATATTTACATGTGTAACAGCACAGACGGAAAATAATATAATTATTAAACTTCTTTTCCGTTTTGAGCAAGAATGACAGTTATGTTTTCTTTGCTTGATAAAGTCATAATTATCGCATCATGTGTATTACGTAATTGAAAGGTGATATATACATATATATATATATATATATATATATATATATATATATATATATATATATATATATGTGTGTGTGTGTGTGTGTGTGTGTGTGTGTGTGTGTTTGTGTGTGTGTGTGTTTAACAGATGTTGAATGTTTTTCAATGTATATTTTCTTCAATACGTAATTAATCTGACAAGGTACCTGGCTGCTATGGCCAGCTAGTGCTTTGCAACATGATTAGGCTTGATAAGGCCGACAGGTCCGTTTATGAAGCAACATCAACCTCTCAAAAATCACAGGCCGGTTGGTCCATCAAGGTTGGTCTATCAAGGTCAGCAATCTTAGATGCTGTTGTAGCTAGGAAAGGGAGTAAAGCAATAAGGTATCTGTTTCGCATACGAAGGTTTTGTGTAACTATTGAAATCTTGTTGGCAATTATGGTATCCTTTTTTTCAGTGAGGAGACTACTCATGGACTTAAAGCTAGCTCGGCTAGTTCGCTGGTGGAGATACCTGGGTAGGAAAACTCCCGTAAGCCGACGCATAGGTCCGCGTTAGATTTCATCATCCAGCGGGGGAGGAAATTCGTCACTCGACAAACACATGCACCACACTTCCGAGACTAATTACTGTAACTTGTGACGTACCTGGAAATACGAAATAATAAATCAATCAATGCTGCCCCGTCCATCCCCGCAACGCTGCACATCTTTCGCGCCCCGACTACCCCCGCTTTGCATGCCTCTCTTGTAACCCAGCCTCGTTCTGCTCAGATCTCGATATTATTACTGGATGGACAACTGCAATTCTTTGGAGTGCTGAAAATCGTGAGGATCGTTTATCGTTAGGTTGGCTGCAATGAACGTCTACCTACTGACTTTCTTACTGAGTTAAATGTGTCTTGTGTGTTGTTACTGATGCTTAAAATAGTCTTATCAACAAAAATTCCAGCATATTGCAAAACATTAGGTTGTAAAGAACGCCAACAAAATGGAAATGGGAGTCAGTCACACAGGCATGTAAATATTGCGCCATAAAATTGATGAGTATACAGTACTGCATATTATCTGGTAGCCATTACTTTAATAATATTATTTAGGTTTCCTTTTTACGATTTTCTCACTATGGCCATAAGTTAAAGTAAAGAAATTATTAACAATACACAAACCAAGGTCACTACCTTGTGTTAATGTTAAAAAAAGTCTCCAAGAAATAAAAGGCTCCAAGAAATGTTAATTGTAATTTCAAAGTGTTAAATACCAACTTTTTATTAAGTTTTCATGACCATAAATGATAATAAATGTTTTAATTTATAAAAAGGTGTTCAATCCTGCTATTTGTTTCCGAATGAACGAGGCCAGAATACACGTTCACCATCATGGTGGTCGGTCACGATTTCTCAGCACAGTGTGTTGTCTCCAGTCTACATTAGGGCTCACTGGTGCTGCTCCTTCTCGCCTTGCCACGCCCATGTGTCGGCCCGCTTCCTTCCCCGCGGCTCTCTGCGCCCTTCGCCGCGGCTCTCACGCCCTTCACCGCGGCTCTTCACGCCCTTCGCCGCGGCTCTCTACGCCCTTCACCGCGGCTCTCTACGCCCTTCGCCGCGGCTCACGCCCTTCGCCGCGGCTCTCTACGCCCTTCGCCGCGGCTTCGTTCCCTTCGCCGCGGCTCCGCCAGCCCTTCACCGCGGCTCTCTGCGCCCTTTCGCCGTGCTCTCTACGCCCTTCACCGCGGCTCTACGCCCTTCGCCGCGGCTCTCTACGCCCTTCGCCGCGGCTCTCTACGCCCTTCGCCGCGGCTCTCTACGCCCTTCGCCGCGGCTCTCTGCGCCCTTCGCCGCGGCTCTCTTACGCCCTTCGCCGCGGCTCTCTACGCCCTCTTCACCGGCTCTCTACGCCCTTCGCCGCGGCTCTCTACGCCTGCCGCGGTTTCCTACGCCCTTCGCCGCGGCTCTCTAATAAATGTTTTAATTTATAAAAAGGTGTTCAATCCTGCTATTTGTTTCCGAATGAACGAGGCCAGAATACACGTTCACCATCATGGTGGTCGGTCACGATTTCTCAGCACAGTGTGTTGTCTCCAGTCTACATTAGGGCTCACTGGTGCTGCCCTTCCTCGCCTTGCCACGCCCACGTGCTCGGCCCGCTTGCCTTCCCCGCGGCTCTCCACGCCCGCTCCCCGACAGGCGCGAGGCCGCGCGAGGTCACGCCAATTTTCTCCTGGAGCCGCCTCGTTTCGCCGAATTAACTTCCACTCCACCCCGCCACTCGTGTTTCGTCATTGTTTGCCTTGCCAAGACTACCTCACGATTGTCTCACGGTGGCCTTTGATCTTTGTCCACCACAGCATCATACATTACAACCAACCACGTAAGCGAGTATTAAAAGCCATTCAGAAGCAGTTTCTTTGTACATTGAATCTTCTTTTCGATTTTTCGTTATCTGACTCCAGAAAGTGAATGTTTTGTGAGCGTTTTGAGTTTCTTAACACCAATGAAGATCGCTTAACCGAATTTGATGAATGAGGTGTCAAGAGATTTGACAAGTGTTCTGTTTTGAGTGTAGGATGTGAAGAAAAATGTAATATCATGGGTTCCAGAGATGATAATATCCATGAAGTGAAAACTAGTTCAACCTTCTTCAAAGTTAGACCAAAAATATGCGTTCCGTTTGTTTACCAGGAGTGTTTGTAGAGAATTGCTTGGCGAGCACTTTAGGAGTCAGGAAAAACGTTTGAAGCACATCATGATTCTGCCCACACTACTTCTTTTGAAGATATTTTTTTGTATTATATTGTACATTCTTTGTACTTGCTTTCTACCTTACAGTATTTATTGGAATTCATGCCTTTCAAATTACTTCATTTCCTTTATTCAGAGGCGCAATCAGGATGGGGCGGAGGCTACAGACGTAGTTTTCAGCGGACTTGATAGTTTCTTATAAATAAGTTCATTATTGCTGTTTATAAAATTCGTTTCATTGGTTGGTTGATAGCTATTTATAAGGTATTCAGTTGAGATATTGAATAATTTTCGTTACCATAGAAAATGAGAGAGAACTTAATTTATGAATGCAAGTCATTGACCTCTGGAGGGGGTGGAGGCGACGCTCCATGCGCCCCCCTCTTGGGTTCACCCTTGAATTTATCGAAATATGTTTCTTCTAGCAAAGTCGATTGTTAAAAATCTCCTGACCGGGATCTCGTCGCACGATTTTTCTCAGTATACAAATACAACATGGAGGCGTTCGGTGCGTAGAATCCGCGCGTTGGGGCGTGTATTGGTAACGCAATTCGGCGGTTTGCGTGCCAGGTGACGGTGCGTGGGAGGAGGAGGGGCGGAGCGTGGGCGCGGGGGCGCGCAGGCGCCGTCACTTGTCATGCCGCGCGCGCGTCTGTTGCCAGGCAACGAACGCGATTCTTCCGCGCTGCGCGGCGGCGGCGGCGGCGCTTGCTGCAATCAACACAATAGCGGCACACAATGGCGAGCTGCGACGGGCGCCGCGCCGGAGCGGGGAGGAAGAGGAGGCGGGGAGGGAGTGGGAGGGGTGGCATTTGCTGTGCTCCTTTCGCCTCGACGCGACGCGACGCCTTTTGCGAGACGCGTAAACTCCACCCTGCGTCGCCCCGCCCACCTCCCTCTCGCCGAGCTTGCGAAACGGGAACGGTGGGAGAGGGCGAGGCGCGAAAAGCCGAGGCTTACCGAGGCAGGGGTTAAGTTTCTATTATGTTAATTAGGCGAAGTGCTTTTTTTTGTCATATTATTTTCCACGATACAGAGCAATACAATTAATATAATTCATAATTAATTTCTGGTTGCGAATATTATAATTCTTTGAAGATTTTTTAATGGTGTATTCGTTCAGAAAATGTTCAGTTCATTATTTACATTATACATACATGATTGTGACCTCTTCTTTTCATGATTATTTTCCATCCAGTTTCGTACCCAGATCATTAGATAAGTACAGAAAATTAGATATTCTGCGCTAATTGCATATTTGGATTGGATTTATTTCAGCATGATTTGACATTTGTTGTTGTTATTATTATTATTATTATTATTATTATTATTATTATTATTATTATTATTATTATTATTATCATTATAGGTATTGTATATTTTTTCAACAACATTTTTTCCTGCAATGTTCTTTAAAAGTTCAAATTTATTTTGTACGATAACGAAAATAAAATATAATTGTGTATTAATATCCGGTAGAATGCAGGGATCTGCGAGAAATGTATTGTTATTTTTTATTTATATGGTTTACGATGTGAAAACGAAGAAAACGCAATTTATATACATCTCTGGGGAAAAATAGATTTTGTCATGTAGTTCCCAATTATGGAAATTTGTAATTTTTGTTTGAATTGATGATCAAATAATTGGAATTTTTCTTTTCAGTACGAAGTTATTCATAGATTTTTAGATTTCCAGGGCGAATTTAGCCCAATGGCAAATGAACCTTCTTTAATACAAAAAATATTATTTTTCTTTATGTCTTGACCCACTATTTTGTAGATACGGAATACGCAAATATTTAAGAAATGGAGTGCTACCTTGCTAGATCCAGAAATTTCAACAGCAGCAGCTCCGTCGTTTAAACCATGTACTCTCGGGAGCGTCAAAATAATGGTTTTATTATTTTGTCGCTATTTATTGTTCTGTCGAGACATGTGCGGAACTCGACCGAATCCTTCCATTCAAAATATTTGGTTTACGCCACCATTCGTCAGCGGAAGAATAAATTTTGCAAAGGTAACGAAGAAAACTTTCTGAATTGAAATTTAGCAATTTACTGAAGTGTCGGACGGAAGGGGGTGACATCAAGTGGTGGGCAGAGAAATTAAAGGTACTTAATAGTAGTATGTTCGTGCTAGCCGCCAGGCAAAATATGCAACTATATAGCAATATATAACAACAAAATAGCTTAGCGTGGAATTTTGAAGTTAAAACGTTTTATGTGTGTTAAAGACGTTCATTATGAAAATACATTTTAAACATCATACTGGCTCGTCGATCCTCCGACAAATACTGTTTTAGAATTTCTCTTTCATTACAATATTAGGATTAATTATCATTAGTGAATTTACGTTGCCACGATTCACGTTGTGTTGGAAAGGTAATCTGGTAATTCACCACGTTACACAACTTAAGAGGTCTAAAACCTCTTTTCTCTGGAATCCTTCCAGCGTAGTCTAGAAATATTCAGCTAAAATATGACCATTCGATTTGTATTGAAGAATCGAGTGAGCTGTTGCTGAATGGATCATTTACATAATAATTTGTAAACAGTCAAAGAGAAATGTTGAATTGGTATTATATGAAAATAATGTTTAATATCAATTTTAGTACCTCGTATGCATTTCATTTTCATCAGTCGGCAATAGTGGTATAGTGAAACGATAAGATAAATTACGTTCTACAACTTTGCCCAACCTTTTTACTTTTAATGTACCTGAATAGAAACAAGGCTGTCAACAGCTGGATATGTAGAGCATGGCTCGTGCGCCGACAGTCACCACTTCCCATTGCGATAAATTTTGCAGTAGTTTATTATTAATTACTTCTCTAAATGTTTGCAAAGTTGCATTCATCATCTGATTCCTCAAACTATTTGCAATATATCGAATGGAAAAAAGGTAGTTTGACCTAATTTCCTTAATGACATGAATCCACAAAAGCTTCTCCTTATAAAGAAGTCTGTAGCTACTAATTCAAACGTATTTTATTAAAAACTATTTTGTAAATGTCATTTTTTCTCACTATTTTGAAGAACAGATCTGACTTTTATTTGAAGTATTTTTTAGCCTACTTTACTAGAATCGAACGAACGAACCTACTACCCTAAGCAAAAAAATACAACACGCGTAAGTCCTTGGGCACATGGGAGAAGAATTAGGTAAAATTCCTCGGGTGCACGGATGAATGAAAAAGGTAAGATGCTTAAGGTAGTCTGAAGTAACTTTGGAGCTTGATTTCACGCTCGTGAAGTCGCAAACTTCGAGAAAATGAACTTACCCTTTTGTAGATATTGTAAGAGCGCAATAATACCTTGTACATTTACAGAATGTCTCAGAAGAAGTGTTGCAAATTTTTAAGTCATGAAGATAGGCCGAGGATTATTGGAAAATGTTTTGGAAAATCTCACATAGTTAAATTACTCATGTGGCATTTGCTTCTGATTGGAAGACATCTTGCACGGGTCTTTGACAAGCCAGGCACCAATGAACTGCCAAACACAAGCGGCAAATGTTATATTTGTATCTTCATTATAAGAAATTTCTCACCAAATGTACATTGGCAAAAAGGTGATCATGTGAGGACTATTTATATGCTTTAAACTTTTGTAACATTTATTTTGACGCACCTTGTATAACTGGATGAAAAAAGGAGAAACTGGTGAAAGGTGAGTACAGCTGAAAGGTGGAGTACAATTGGTTGAATCGTGGTAGGGAAAAGAGAGAACCATAATTTCAGCGAGCGTTCACAACGGTAGGAAGAAGTCACTTTGGAACTCATCGAGGTACTGTAAATGACGAGAATGAAATTTCATCCGACGCAGGGGTGCATTATTTTTTACCAATGATCGCGAAACAAGATTATGATATTGGTCATTTCACATGAGAGAGGGAGTGGTGCCCGAGTTAGATGAACTTGTTATAGGGATTGAAGTGAATAGAGTTATAGCCCTAACCAGTAACAGGAAATCTGTCGGTGCAGACATAATTCCGACAAAATGTACCGCGGAATTCCGAAAATATGATTCACAGAGCGTCCTGAATTCACCCAATAGTGTTTTGTATGTTCTCTCGCATATCTGTTGCACACAACGACACGAAACAGAGCTCTTATTCGATCATTTCAAGCACAAAAGCGGTAAGATTGGCTCGGAAAATTACTGGGTTATATGCCTTTTGCCGGCGTCAAGCAAGAGGCAATGTTTTCATTGAAATTATAAATGAGTGGGCTGAAAGGCATAGAAAAATAGAATTGTAAATAGGATTTAGGAAAGTTTTCACAACTGACATTTTTGTGTGGCACACAAAGGCACTTTTCCTTAGATGGATTCATTTGTAATGCATTTCTATTGGTTGTTTAAATGTATTCGTTTAATCAGATGAGAAATTGAGTATATGGAATGGCAATTTACAAGTCTGAAAGAAAATTGTTATAGTACAGAGCAGACATGAAGATAACTATTTTGGATGTCCAATAAGAGGACGGTAATACAAGAAATCTCGTACAATAAAAAGGTGGGATAAGATAAGACGCTCTCTATAAGATTAACTTTGTCGATTAATGATTTAGCGAACCGAAAAGAGGAAGCTGACAAAGCTGCGTTGAACCGTTTATATACTCTTGAGAGTTACAGTGGCTCATGGTATATATATGTCATGGGATCATCATGTATATGATATGTATATCATGTACACGATACGTCATATGATCTTGATGTATATATCTCATGTACGCGCGAATTGGTACACCCGAGAGTCCATGGACATCATTCTGCTAGTCAGCCGAGAAGCCAGCGATCAAGAATACGAACGTAATTACGGATGTAAGCTTACAAACTATAGTCAAACTCGTACGGTGTTTTTTAATGTTTCAAAGTGAAAAGTAATTCTCATGAGAAAGAAAGAACTGTAATATGCACAGGAATGAATGTTAAATTTTTATAGTTGAAAAATTCTGATAATTTATAGTACTTGTCATCAAACTAATATTGATTTCAATCAATAGAACTTCCAGGAATCGTGATTCTGTATAGAATCACACGTCCACATGCAACAGGTAAAGAGTGTGTTGTGTGACGAACCCATGCTTAAAATTGGAAGTAAAATTTTATTAATTATACTACAAGCAATATAACTTTAGATAAATCACAAAAGCAAGAGGAAATTAATATTTAAAGATATCACTGGTCATTACATATTGTTTATCTGTCATTATACCTGACTTCATATTATAATCTTTATTTCTTCCAGCAGCGCAGAGGCGTGAGGAACGGGTCAATGAGGTGGACTGCAAGGCACAGCAATGAACGGCTTGCTAAGAAATGTCTGTAAAGTATACGAAAGTATATTAAAATGAGGTAGATAATGTTAAGAATAGTTACGAAAACGGTACACTTACATGCTGAGACTTTATGACGATTTAGCAGTTAATTTCTTCTAGCTGTACAATTAGTAACCAATTTCAGGTGGAGATAATATCTTAAGAGTATAAACGAAGAAGGTTCGACAGACGGGAAGATGGAGGCTACGAGTAGTTGAGGTTTGTGGGGTTGAAGCAATATAAATAGAAAAATTAAGTTGGTAATAGAATTTGTGTGCTTTATGATGACTAAATCTCGATTCACACCCTGCTCAATTTTTGCAGCACAAAATCTTTGAATGTTACATGACTGGGAGTGGAAAGCATTATTCCAGTCATCGAAATGTGTTTCTTTCCCAAGGTTTCTTGGGAGCGGCACAATCAGCGGCTTCTAGCTTAACCCACTTCCACTTCATAGGAAAATTATATTATTTTAATATCTATCAGATGAAGGGTAATTAGCGAATGATAAATTTTCGGAATTAGTCAATTGAAGTCTAAACTACCTAGCATATGAGACTACATGAATGGACAGAATGCGAGTGAATCTCACTGCAAGTGAAGGTGGACGTTATAATATTCCTCTTTTGGGCGTTGGGCACTCACTATATGTATGCGAAAACAACATGATGTAGGCAACTTCTCAAAGACTGCACCTGCAAGTATTATTGGTGTTCTGCGGTTAAAATAGACTTGCTTATTGATGACATATTTTGTTTTCCTTACCGGTTTCCGTGCCCATTCGTACCACACTGCTTCCCGAGGTTTTTTAGTTATGAAGCGATTTAGGGTGAAAACGAGAGGTCAATTAGAAATTAGTTATTTATTGTTTTTGTGATTCTTCAAAAACCTACAACCATGCTAATATGCAAATATTAGCATTTGCACAATTATGCAAATATTTAATCGTTACATAGCAATCATTTTCAAAATCAAGGATGCGTTTCTACGGGGCTTCCTGTATTGTAGGTCATTCCTGGTGCCGAGAACGTAACAACAACGTTGACTGTCGAAAAAAGAAAGGATGAAGGCAGAGAAAGCTGTGTACCTTCAAACATTATAATAAAACACTTTTTCTACTCCTATTGTGTATTGCTGACTGGAACACCAAAGCCATCTGAGGCAAGGGTAGCGAGCTGACCGCTAGGTGGCCTTGGCTGAATCCTGGATGTCAACTACTACGAAACGATTAAATGTAAAAGTTTAACTTATAAAAGTCGTAGAAAAAGTACCGTATGAAACTCGATGTAATGGCTATTAATACACTCGTGTGAAGTTTACGATACTCGCTCGTACCTCGCTCGTATCGGAATATCACACTCGTGTATTAATACCCATCATTACTTTATCGTTTCATAATGTACTATTCTAATTAATATTATGATAATCTTTGTACCATTACATACGGTACATAGCCTACAATAATCAAATAGAACTTTTGAGATGTTTGCCTCTTATGTGCATGTCAGCGAGATTGTGTCCCGAGATTGAATGTCTGCATCCCCCTCCATTCGCTGCAGCCCCAGCAGCGGCGGCGCGAGATCCCGGGCCGCGGCACGGCGTCCGCACTCACTCACGAGCGCATAGTCCCACGGCCCTCTGAAAACGGTCCGCGCGTGGCTCACTCAGGCGGATAAAATCTGTATTTTGCTTCTGCGCCGGTGGCCCAGCCCCCGCCATCAATCACGGCCTCCCCCGCTCCGCCCCGCCCCGCCCCGCCCCCGCTATGCCATGCCCCGTGCGCCGGCCGTGTAATGGATTTGCGCTAATAAAAGACGCCTCGCGACCCCCGATGCCAAGGATGGCGCGGGGGGGGGGAGGGGGGTGAAAGGGCGCTGACGTTGATCGGGTGTCTCCAAGGAGCGGATCTGGACCCTCGGTCCGGAAGCGGGTGAGAATTTCGACATACCGTAGGAAAAAATGTGCCTAAAACAATATTTCCTTAAATTTCAATATACAATGGTCTAGATTAAACACATTGAGTTAATTGAAGTCAAATAGCAGGCGAGAAATTCTAATATTAAATTAAGCTGTCGACGTGTGATTGACAAGTAGAGGGAACACTCCACTCTTCTTATCAAAATGACAATTGGCAAATGAGTGTTGTGACGGAACTGGAAGGATATTTATATTATGATTATTCAAACTGGTATCTAATTAACATTAACGAAAATTTAGATTGATTGTTCACATAAATGTTTCTTATTATTAATAAAAAAAATTTAAGTTGAAGATATTTGTAGTATTTATCTAAAACTGGTATGCTATTGTTCCCGTAACAAAAAATTGACATTTGAGTTTTATTGCAAATGAGATTGAATTTTTATTTTACAAAGTATACATTGTGACAGCGCGAGCCCCCCTATCGCTCTTCTGGGGTCCCCCTTCAAGCCTGTATCGGACGTCAGAACCTGCCCCGCTCCGGGTCACAACGTCTCTATCCCATCGTTTCCCTTCCTGACTGGTCCCGCCCCGCCCCCAACCCTGCCTCACCCACCCCGCCCCCAACTCCGTCCCTTCCGCCCCCCCCACCCCATCCCCTCCACACCGTGTCCTGTGCGGAGGCCGTGTAATGGATTTGCGCTAATAAAAGCCGCCCCGCGTCCTCCGCAGGCGGGCGCGGGGCGGCGCTCGCGTCGGCCGGGGGTTCCCCAGGGTTCTGCGCCAGGTTCCGATCGTTCCAGTTACGGCGCTGACGTACAGCCTAAACGACCTTGCCTTTACTGATCCCCGTTTACGCCCGTTTTAGAACCGCCCGATCGCGTCAAGCGCCTTCGCGGGAAGAAACTCGCGCGATGAATGAGCCTGAATATTACTATTGTTATTTATACGACCGGGCAGATTGGTATCGTGAGTCTGCCGTATCTGGTGCCGAGCGGGGTGGGGGGCGTGGACGTGGTTGACAGCGCCATCTGGCAACCGCAAGGTATGGAGATGCAACTTTTTTATTTGGCTCCTGGGGGCGTTAAGGTTCGTCTTTCACGGTTCATAACTTTCAGTCATTACGTTATCCCAATAGAAGGAAATCAGAACTCGTTTTCTCTTATAATAAAAGCGAGGTAGATGGAGTTCACTTTCCTGATAATGCTGGCTCTTAAAAGTACATTAAAAATAATATAAAAAGAACATGTTCCATTTTTGTGTAATCTGTGTAGGATAATGAAGTAAAAAAGGTTCATAATTTTTTTACAATATCTTTCGTGTGCATGAATATAAGGTGTCTACCGCAAAAAGATCTTGAAGTCTCCTTCGATTCTTCTAAATGTTCAGTCTATGACTTTAACTTCATTCTGGCCTAAAAATCAAATTACAATCAAAGTTAAATAAATGTATTTTAGATTAGTTTTGTATTTAAATATGACTACAATGCTGAAAAATCAGAACCTTGAAGGAAAATACGAAATTTAGAAATGCATATCAAGAATCAGTATACATGATTTTTAAATCAATTTTAAAAAGATGAATATGTCCAACACTTCATACAAGTTCAAGATATTGCAGATATTTAACCTTCAGTGGGCAGTGAGTGAATATTTAGTTTTGAGACAACTAATAAACCTCAAAATGTATTGAATAATCAGCGTACTATGCTGAGCTCTGAATGAAGATCTAAATACCCAACCTTTTCCAGCCACTTTCAGTATCTGGAGCCTCCACGGGTGTGCCGATAGCCCTGTCGACCTTGGAAGGCCATAAACGCCCAAACAAGCGAAGGAGGCTTCGCGCAGCGTGTGGAAGCGAGTGGTCCGGTGGCCGCCTGGAGCAGCACATGAAGCGCGCGGCGCTGCGATAAGGCAGTTGCAGATGGCGACGCGCGCACTGAAATCCCAGGCCCCAAGTCCAGTTTATTGGTTGGGAGAAGCAGATAAGAAGAGGGTTGTCCTCGCGGCCACTACGCGGACGATACCAACACGCCACCGCTTCCTCTCTTTTCCGAAGATTCGATATTTGTTTATGGGGCGTTTGCGTGCGTTTTTCGTGTTCTACAACACATTCGTTTTATTTGTAGTTCATGTGGTCGGTGGATGGATCGATATTATCTTGGAAGTATTTTAACTTCAAATGTATATTGCCGAATAGCTGTATTTTGGTTTAAAAATACAGAAAAATAAACTAAACCCGTCAATTCTGCACTTTAATGATTTACTTCTGAGAACGAGTTTTCTTCCACGCGGAAAATCTATTTGTGAAATAAGATATTTCATTGATATTTTAAAGGAACAAACTCCACTCGAATTATTTGTTAATAAAATTAAAATAATTCGTTTCACTTAACGTCTCTAGCATTGTAGAGCTTTTTAAACATAGGTCAGTAAGATTACAATGAAGATTAACGTACAGATGAGCCAAAATTATAGTTATTGAATGAGACAAAAATACTATTATTAGATATTTTCGCCCACATATTTTGAAAGTGTATGTTCAGATTTATAATGTTTTATAAACGTAACCTTATTTATAATTAATATATTTATTGTGAGGCACGGTGAAAATCAATTTTTAACTTTGACATTTAATTTCAGAGATATTCTGCCAAATGCGAATAAATTGTTTCGTGAGCTACTTTTTAAGGCCTTCTTCTCTTCAACTTCGTTTAACTATAGACAGAACATTTTCTATGGGTTAACATTTTCACGGTTATTTATATGACTGACTGCCTCATTATACCATTAACTGGGTATACATTTCCAGTACCATTAACAGACAATCACTTCAAACCGATACTTTTATCTGGTGATTCCTAAGACACATTACAATCTGTTGAGTCAAGGAAAAAATATTGAGTGCAATAATTTGTCCACTTCTGGCTGCCTAGTCATTTATATTTGTTTTTAAGCGTACTTTTGAGGAATACAATGGCAGGGGCAATGAGTTATTTTATTTATTTCACTAATCAACCTTTGAATTTACAAGTGGGATTTCAGTTATTTAGTTGCAGAGATTTTCAACAAAAATGCAGGAAGTTCCAATTGAGGTCCTGCAACAGTGGGGTTTGAAGGGGATTCAGCGGGTGAGGAGGTTTCAACGGTGAACACCCAAGAAAGCAGAGCTGTTATGGGGCGTTAGGGTTTAACGAGGAGACGCTGGGTGTGTTTCTTCGTAGAAGGGACTCGAAAGAGCGAGGCCAAATATGTAGAACGCGCATTCACGAGTCGCGCGGCGTCGCCGGCGGCCCGCTTAGCGCTGCGCAGTCGTCACCAGCGTCCGACTCCGACGCCTTGAGGCAGCAGCGCAACGACTTCCGGAAACAATGTTATTAGCCTTGTTAATTCTGCGAAAGGGCGCTGGGCCGCCGCCCGCACCGCCGCCGCCAGCTCCTTGGCTTATTTCGTTGCAAAACAATGCAACAATGGCGGGCGAGGGCGGGCGGGGCGTGGCGGTGGCGGGGGCGGCGAGCGCGGTCGTGCGGGCGCAGTCTGCCGGCAGGGGCGGGGGCGGTGGGGGCAGTCGTGCGGGCGAGCGAGCGCGGTCTGTCGGCGGCGCGGGCGGCGGCGGTGGGATGCTGTCACGATCAGCCGCCCGCAGCGTGGTTGGCGTCGTGGAAATAAGCCGCATGTCGCGCACAAAAGTCCCGCGATGTCGGCGACTGCGGCGACGCAAGTGGCGGGGGTTGGGGGCAGGGGGCTGTGATGGCAATGGCTGCGAGTGTGGATGTGGGCACCGTGGGTCGGTGGCTGTGGAGAAGTTGGAGGCGGAGGGGACACGGCAGCCTCGAAACGGGGCTGGAGGGTGTGGTCGGGGCGGCGACGGCCGCAAGCGGGCGCCGGCGTCGAGACGGGTTGCAACCCCGAACGGATCACGCAGCCGCTGACATCTTGACTTACGAGCCCTGCGGGAAGAAAGCCCGAAGGCGGAAAAACAAAAGAAGGGCGCGGCCACCGCCGCGTGCCCGCGACACAAAACAATTACTGTCCCCTCTCGGCTTGTTATCATTCTTCACCTCGACCCCGCCCCACCCCGCCCCGGTCCGCATTTCGCCTTATCACGGCGCGGGAGGCGCGGAATTTATATACATTTTTTTGTCTTAGAAAGCGCAGAGACAGCGGGAAGCCGAGACGTTTTTGTTGTGGAAGAAGTAGGTATAATTCCATTGTCTCGCGGTTAACTTTTTCTCTCGACGCAGGCTGCGACTGCTGCGGAAAACGATATCTCATTTGGGGTAAAATTTCCTGTCCAGATAGCGTTTCCGTTGTGATCAACATAGCAATTAAGAGCCGTTTATGAAGGAACGCAATGTTGACGTTTCCATGATGGACATTCTCCTCGCTGACATCTGTAGTTCTCCACTGGGTTTGAGATTGCTTAGCTCAAAGCGCTGACTATGACTTTGAACTGAGTTGAACCCTTTTGTCTACAATTTAGGAAAGACTTAAGATAAAAATATCAGGAATCTTTGGATATTGCATTGGTGGTTAATGCATTCAACTATAGCATTTATGTTATTTCTACAATTAAGTTAATTATATTGTATTATCAAACTCTGACTCATTATAGCGTTAATTGTGTCCTTTCTGTGTAGATTTCAATTCTGAATTTCAGTGATTATTTGGTATATTTATCTTTATTTCTTTATAGTCGGCCTTTCTTTATTATGTTTTTGCCAGACTCCTTCCATTTTACATGCACCTAAAAATTCATCCTTGCCACTCTGGGACTCTCACCGCACCACCAAAATGCCCGTACCAACTTAAATAACCTACTTTCGCCCCGAACCTCACTCCGAGGTAGCCCTTGGGTCCTTTTCGATATTTGGTCTCACTTTATATTGCCCGAGGATTACCTTTGCCGATGTGTATGCTTGTACCATTTTAAGGAAGCAGGAAGCCAGTCCCATTATTAGCATCATTAGACCGTAATCGCGTAAGTAAATTGCGTAATCAGATTTAGCCTTGGGACTTCATGCGTCACGTGACCTGCTAGGCCCTTCGATAGAAGTGTTAGAATTAACCGCCTAAAACATTGAAAAACTCTCTTACTATTCACTATTTCACCAAGTACACTCACAAATAGTTTAACGTCAACACTTCATGAATGTCAACTCCTCTGTGACAAAACAATGTTTCATGAAAGTTTTGTTTCTATTGATCATGTATTAACATGTTCAATTTCCCGCCTATTTTCTACATTTAATAGATTATGAATGAAATATTTGAATAAACTTCATTTTTGGGAACCTTTTTCAATTTAATTGACATTTTTTATTTCAATGAACACATTGTAGAATTTTGGGGGGAGAGCTGGGAGGAATGAGACAGCGGGAGCTTCAAAACACTTGAAATAACTAACCGTGGATTTAATTTCAAGTGTTCTATCTTGTCACATGAGGTGACACTGCAATCCATGTACTTCCTAATCCTTCCTATACAGAGTAAGAAACGTTGAACAAGAAAGCCGAATAACATGTTTTCACATCTGATAAATGAGCATTTAGTTTGACTTTAATTTAGCATTAAGTGAGTAACAATTTAATAAGTGCAAGAAGGGTAATATGTTTCACAATTACACTTGGGGAAGGCTTGGACCTAGTTCCATATAGCCATTCCACACTCTCTCTATCAATTTATAATAAATATATTTCTGAAATTGTGACAGGGTTTATGCTTTGACTGTGACACAAAATATATTTTTGGACTTTCAGAAATCGATTTATCCTTTCAATAGTTTATCATTTATTGATGAATTTCAGGGGTCCACTGTCACCTACCATCCAACTTCATAACCATAACATCTCAAGACTAGAACATTTAAATTCATCAGTTTCAGAACATGCCCCTTCAGCTTCAGAACAAATTTATCCTTTTCTAGTAGGGCAAAAACGCAAAGAAGGGATTAGGGGTAGAAGCAAGCGAAAAAAAAAGAATCTTAATAAGCACATCTACGAAAGCAGAAGTAGAGAGACTTGCTGCAGAAGGAGAGAAAAAACAAATAGTTAAATCAAATTATGTCCCTTTCCAAACAGAAGAAAATACCATGGTGGAGTATATGATATTCTTTTCAACTGTAACAACTACAACAAAAAATATTTCTCACCAAGAAACGGAAAATGAACAAGAGATACGGATGAAAAAATCTTCGTATGCCCTCATTCGGAGAAGTAAAGTCTGGTGTGCTATATTATAGATTTACTGCATGTAAAATATTCTCATACCAGCTGAATGTGGCTTCGCCGATGCTCTAAACTTTCTTCGGTTATTTGACTTTTCTTTTTTTCTTTCTTTTTTTCTTTCTTTTTTCTTTCTTTTTTTCTTTCTTTTTCTTTCTTTCTTTCTTTCTTTCTTTCTTTCTGTCTTTGGTTCAGACTCCTCTTTGTTCAGTTAAATGTTTTGCCAGCATTGCGAACTAAGCATTTAAATTTTGCAATTATTTTGTGACATTGAGCACGATTTCTAACTTTGACTTTCATGATCTTAGATAATATAATTGTTTCATAAAATTGACTTCATCAAGTGTCATTTCGAAATGTTTTTCTCTCAATTTGTCGCGGTACAAATTTTTAAAATGAATTTGAAAACCAGGCTATGTTCTTGGCAAACATGCATTTATCTGTTGCACCTCCAGGTCACTTGCCTTATCTTGATTTCTCATATAAAAATTATCGTCATCTCCATAGTCTCTGAAGATATAAGGCTGATCCCTGCAACGCAGACGCAGCGACCGGCTCGATGACACCGCTATGCTCTTCTCGGAGACGTGCACCTACGGCCGTCTGATCCGGGCAACTCAATAGGCCCTCCACTTATGTGGTTCATTTTCCATGAAAGGAACTTTTTTGTTTCCGTGAAAGGAAATTATCGTTTTCTTCGTCTTCCGAGACTACTTCCGAGACTTCTTCCGAGATTTCTTCCAAGACTTCCTCTAGGTCTTTCTATATGCCTTCGTCTTTCTCTAAGCTTACGTCTTTGCCTACGTAGGTACTGGAGTTGGTTTAATTCTCGACATACCAAGATCGCAGCGCCAAAACACAAAAAAACACATACTTGGAAATTTCTTAGAATCTTATGGCCGGATCTAAAAAAAACACATCAGTTCCCCGTCAGGAGACCGAGACGCATCGAAAGACACTTCGTATGTCTCGATTGGTGCACGGGAAGTGGTCTAGCCGTGAGTAACGGAATAGCACATCCGCATATCTGCTCATCCGCACATCCGTACACTCGAGGAGTTGCTCAAGTACTATATAGGTATTCTCAATCCTAAAAGAAACCTCTGAGCTAAATTGAAATCGTTTGTGCCGTTGTTCAAGTAAAACTTACTTTCTCAGCTTGATGCCACAAGGAGATTATCAAAATTTGTGTAGTCGAGCTGAAGAGCAGCCCTGATATCCTGACCTCCCCTCAAGTAAAATGAGATATAATTGAAATGAACTGAATTTAATTGAAAACCCTCACGAGGCTATATGTTCTAGTTAGTATTTGTGCAGCGGGTTGCCTACCTGAGAATGAGACCAGGAGCGTTTGGTAGTAAAACGAAAGAAGGTGCAACCAGCTATTGTAACGTATAAATTACCCTTGTGGATAAGATATATTTTGGATTACATGGCGTTAAGATATTTTTATGAGGAAGCGAAAGAGAGTATCAAGAGTAAGGTTAGTAAGAAAGGGAAAATGGAATTTATAATCTATTAATTCTGTATAATGCAAGCTAATGCACGAGTACATATATTTTGGTAAATAATTGTGTTCTGAAATGAATATCTAGCAAGAAAGATGAAATTAAAATCATAAAGTAGTAAAGGAAAGAAGTAAAAAATCCCACACACCCCCAAGACACCCTAGTCAGGATTTGGGAGATGAAGATGGTGGTAAGGAAAGACTTCGCACGGGCCGGGACCCGTTGTGTGAGGCGCAACTCCGGCATTCCCCTAGAAGTGATCAGGAAAACAGCGGAAACTACTGATCAGACCAATCGCTCAACGAAATCCATTTTGGCAGGGACTATAATCTTACTACAGTTAAACATAAGTAAATGTTTGGCTCTCTAAAATAATAGAATAAGCGATCCCTCAATCACTGGTGCGCTCGACTCGGAAGGAGTTGCCCTTGCATTCGCCGCTTCCAATGGTGGTAAAAAATAGAACTAATATGACGCGGAGAAAATGTGTACTTTAGAGGAGAATTTACTTTATGTTTGTAAACATGGAAACAAACTTTACGAAATGCAGAATTTCGAAATATCTCAGAATGCATTTGTAAATTCAATGCATTAAAGGACAATGGAGTGGAAAAAACGCAAAAATTTAGAGTCCAATGAAATGGATTACTTTTGGAAAAACTACGAGACTAGAAATCAATGGAGCGAATATGAACGGAGAATAAAGGTCCCCGGTCATAAAGATAATGCTGTTATAAAGCGACTCGGGAAGGTGAAGAAAGAGAGCTAGATGTTCACTCGGATGGAAGCGGCTAATGTCTCCTCGAAATGGACAATTAGGATTCAGAAGGTGATCGGCGCCTGTGTGCCATGTCTAAAATGACTTTGAAGAGCGGAATCCTCTCTACATAGTTCCTCCCAATGCCTCCCGGCGGCCCGCACTCTCCGAAGGCAACTCCCAACGCCTGTATAGCATCGACCCACTCTCAGCTTCACCTCGCCTTCCCAACCACTACACCCTCTCTTTTCCACGCCAGTCTTGTCCGTCCCGCTCCGCCTCGCTTTGCCCTACTTCATCTCGCTCTGCTCATACACTGCAACCCACCCCAGGTCATTCTTCCCTCTTATTCCAAACCGATGCGCTATATTTTGTCTTCCAGTTCTTTCAGTCACCTTTATTCGCCAATCCGGTGCTGGGGAGGACGCGGGCGGCGTGTCGGAGATGCAGAGGAACATGCCGTGGTGCGGCGACGGTGGGGTGGAGGGGAGGATGAGGTGCATTGAAGAGTGGAAATGGTGCGTGATGAGAATGGTGAGGGGTGGAAAGTGATGCGGGGTAGAACATGGTGCAGGCCGCAGAATGATGATGGATGTAGAAAGGTGCGGGACGCAGAATGGCACAGAGTGAGGAATGGTATGTGTTGGAGAATGACACGAAATGGGAATGGTATGGGTTGGAGGACGACACGAAATGGTCGCAAAGTGGAGAAGGGGGGATGACGCTAATGAAGAACGGTGGGGGGTGCTGGGTTGAGAATAGTGCGGAGTGAAGAAATTCACGAATGGGAGAATAACGCGGGGTGGAGAATGGTGTGGTTGGAGAATGGTGTGGGGTTGAGAATGGTACGGAGAGGATAAATGCTTGAATTGGAGAATAACACGGAGTAAAAAATAGTGCGAGGTGGACAATGGTGCGGTCGGAGGATGCTATGAGGTGGAGAATTGTGCAGGGTTTAGAATAGTGCGGGGTAGAGTAAGGCGCGAGATGGAGAATGGCGCGGGGCGAGGCGTGGGACGAGGAGGCGCGACGAGGTCTATTGCGTGGAAGAGCGCCTGATAAGACCGCGGAACAAGGGGGGAGGGGCGCGACGCGGAGTCAGGTTCTCCCTCGCCGACGCACCCCCTCCCCGAGCGACCGCCTCCGCTCGGCGGAGCAGATAGCTTCGTCGCGTCAGCGCGCTCTTTCGGGCTGCGGCGCAGGCGATTGTGAGACCGGGAGCCATGCCACCGGACGGCCTCAAGGTGACACAAACTCCGCAGTCTGCCCGTTAAGATATTCAAGAACAACTTGCAAGTGTTGGGCGAACGAGACGGTCAGGCAGATGCTATCTACCTGAGTGTTGCATGTTGAAACACGATAAAACCGAGTGTAACATATGGACAAAAATTCGGGAGAGTTTGTCGACTCGCGAATCAGCTACTCTCGTGTTTTCCATCTTTTCATTCTCCATCTTTGCAAAAATTTGTTTTCATATTTTCCTATATGATATCGTGTAGGTCGGTATACATATATTATACGCATATGATCTGTGGTATAACTACCAGAAGCTATGATTCAAAAATACCCTTTGCTCATTATATAACTTGCGATTTATATACAATTCGTGCCATGTTGGCGTCGGTTTTATGAAATTGACATACGTCAGAGGGAGCAATACCATCTTACCAGCATATTTCTTCATTTCACTGTTAAATTCTCTTTTTAAATAAATGTAAGTCATTTGATAGATGCTCACGGTTGATTTATTATTTTCCTTATTCGTCAAAACACCTAAACGTTTTTTACTTTAAGCCACAATATTTTCTGAAATTCTACCCATAAAGCAGTTGAATCTATTCTCTTTACAAACGAAAATCTTATAAGTATAAAAATTGAGAGGCAGGGGTCGCATTGATAAGGTGGAGATGGAAATTATATGTTCTTGGGTTTCTGACTCAAGAGGTCTAACATCGGTTATTATTATTAAGAAATAATAAAATATCGGTGTTATTGATTAAAAAATTACATATAAAATGAACTGATATTGCAGATTAAAGGAAATGAAAAAAGACATTTCTTACAAACATTTATAATTCCCACATACTTTTTCTTTGATTCACGTCAATCATTCAGATCCGTAAGTCAGTATTTTAGGTATTTGAATGAATATCATGTTAGAAATATAATTTTGAAATAAAGGAATAGATAATAGACAAAATACCTAATGATGTGCGTCCAAAACAGCATTTAAAAACCCAAATCCGGAAAAGCCTTTAAGACAGGAGGGCGCGCTCGTGTTGGAAAGTCGTGTCCGCGAACGTGGGCACCGCAGGCGAGCAACTCGGGCGGCAAGAGGCCTCTCCGCCTTGCGAGACGTCGCGTCGCGTCGCGTCGCGTCGCGTCGCCGCTCCCAAGTTGGCGGCCGCGCGTCATCTGCCGGGCCCGCAGCCTGAGCCCTTCGTATTAGACGGCCATTTACGCTAAGGCTAAAGTGAAAATAATTGGCGCTCTCTGGCGACGCGATGCGTCTGGCGACGCGAGCCGGCGCGGAGCAACGTGGAGAGGAGTGGAGTGACGCAGCGCGGAGAGGGGGCCGGGGTGGGGTAGGAAGACGCAACGCGAAGCGACGCGACAGGTCTCAGGGCAGAGTGGGGTGGAGAGGAAAGGGGAGAGGCGGGGATGGGAAGGAAGGAGGAGAGAAAAGAACGAGGACGGGAGAGGCGGGGCTGGGAAACACGATGCGGGTTAAGGGTGTGGCGTGAAGGAGAGGGGGGAATCAAATAGACGCGAAGATGAGAAGGGAGGAGAGAACGGGAGGAGAGGTGGGGAGGGGCGACCTGTAGACTAGTCTCGGGATAGGGTATGGCGAAAAGCGGGTGAGAGGAGAGGAGAGGGGCGGGGGACGTGGCGTTGAGAAGGGAGGAAAGGAGGGGAGAAGGAGGACGGGGAGTTAAGGAGGGGAGACGCGACGTGGAGACAGGCCTCGAGACATGTTAGGGAGAAACGCGGTGGAGAGGAAAGGGGAGGGGGTCATGAGAAAAAGAAAAGGAGGAGGGGAGGGAGGACTAAGGACGTGGAGGCGGGACTTGGGGACAGGTCTCAGGGTAGCGCAGGGCAGGGCTAGGCGGGGAGCAGAGGAAAAGGATGGGGAGACATGGGAATGGAAAGAGAGGAGATGAGGGGAGAACGAGGACTGGGAGGCGGGGCGGGGACACGCGACGTGAGGACAGATATCAGGGCAGGGCGACGCGGGGTGGAGATGGGACCGGAGGAGCGGGGAGAAGAATGAGGACAGGGAGGCCGGGCGGGAGACACAACGTGGGGGGATAGGTCTTGGGGCAGATCCAGGCGCGGCGTGGCGGGGGTAGAGAGAGGAGGGGACGGGAGGGGCGGGGCGGCGCGAGGCGACGCGGAGCGACTGGAATTATGCGTTGTACGTGGACGCGCGTACGTTGCAGGAGGGAGGGGGAATTTTTCCCGCGCGCCGCATGCGAACAGTCTCTAAAACCTCCGCTCCCCAAGGCGCCCGCGCTCAACGGCTACTTCTGCCGCTAATTCGGAGGGGCAATAAGCGGCTGCGCCACTCCGACAGGCGAAGCAGCATTGCTACTGTCTCTCAGGAACTTACCTTCAAAGGTATTATCGTTGAATGCCGGAGGAATTAGAGCAATATGCAGTTCTCCCGGTTAGGTTTGCAAATTGTCTTACGAATATTACACGCAAATATTTTATACCTGCGTATTATCTTTAATGATGCACTACTAAAGCTGGTTATTGAGTTTCATTCGTTTTACAATAATTAATAGTATCTTCCTCTTAATATCTCTTGCAATTTGAAACGCTCACGTAGACCTACTAAACTGACATTAAGCGTTTCAATTTCTGTCATTATTACCACATTATTATATATTGAGCATGGTTTATAGAAGCTCACTGTGCATCTAAATTTGATCTATCACTGAGAGATCCATAAAAAGATGTACTCTGTATCAAAAGCGTATATAAAATGTCTACGGGAATAATTCTAGTCATTCTACGAGGATCCGAGACGGACTAGATAGTACACTACATCGAATTGAGATCATCAAAGGCTAAAATCCAGGTAATTTTCTCTCAGTTGAATTAAACATTATTCACGTGGGATCATAAATATGTGGCCAAATGTGTGTTAAAAAAACATTCCCTTTCCAAATTGCTTTCATTCAATAATAATATTTTCATTAAGTTCCCATTCTCTCATTTGTTAGCGGCTGGATGCATTTCAAATTGAACGTGCCGTGCATTAATCAGCGGCGGCGCATTTCAATGAAACATCGCAGGTGACTGCCGCAGTAAGACGTGGATTTTTAATTCTGAATCTATGTGAACTTTTTTGGACAGCGAGAGCTCATATTGCACGGAGAAGTAAAACTGGTGACTCCATGTCCTTGTTGGAGAGCTCTTCTTTGAGTATTCTCTGGTTGTGAAAATCCGCCGCTCGCTCCGCCATCGTCAAGTGATTAGGGAGAGAGAGTGGCTTCCTTTAGGCGAAAGCGTTAGCAAGTCCGATTGCAGTGCCACCTCGTCCTGCAGAGGAGAACCGTGGACGCGCTCACTCCTGTCTCGCCAGCCTTCGTCGTCGCGGACACCCACTGCTGCAACCATCGCAACCACCCACTCCCGCCATCCCCAGCTCTACTTCCACCACTACCTCCGCCGCACCCTCGGTCTATCCTGCGCCTTGCTATCGATATCGTGGCTGTCAGAGCCGGCGTCACAGCATTCGAGGCTTCTCCTGCCGTCGCTTCACTGCTCCAGCCTTGTCTCTGCCCCAGCCTCCGACGCCACTGCCGTCTCTTCCCTCTGCTTTGCCACCTCCTTTTCACCTATTTCCATCTCTTCCTTTGCCATCTCCCTACAACCACCTTCGTCTCTTCTTTGTCTCATCCCTCGAACTTATCCACGACGTTTCCTTTGCCTCCTGTCCGGTCGCCATGCCCGCTTCTCCTCCTCCACTGCCACTTTTGTCCCTTGCATTGCATGTTTCTCACAGCTGTCTCCGTCGTTTCCTTTTGCCTCCTCCTTAGTAACCATCTCCGTCTCGTTGTGCCCTCTCACTATAGTTATCTCCGACCCTTACTTTGCTGCTTCCTCCTCATGCAAATCCACCACTTCCTTCTTTCCTCTCCAGGTCTTGTTTTGCTTCCTCACCTTCCGTGATTCCTTCCCCACAAACAGATTCGTCCATTGCTTTGCCTTCTACACTCGACTTACATCAGTCTCGTCCTATGCCTCATCCCCAGTTACCATCTCCGTCTCTAGTTTAGCTTCCTCTCCCATACCAATCTCCGTCTCTCGCATTGCCTGTTCCCCGCAGCCATCTCGCTTTGCCTCCTCGCCCGCCGCGCGCTGGCCACGCCCACGCTGCCGCAGCCGCCGTCTTCGCTTCCCCGTCTCCCGCGACGCGTTGCCACAGCCGCCTGCGCCTCGTTCTCCTCTGCCGCTCCCCTAACCAACGTCGCCACCCTCCGCCCGCGCCTGTCATCGCCGGGAACGCCTTCGTCTACGGCGGCGGCGGCGACAGCGGCGGCGGCGGCGTTCCCTTTCTTTTGTCTCCGCACGCGTCGCCGCCACCGCCGCCGCCGCCGGCACCCGCCGTCGCTCGCCGCCGCCGCGACGTCGGGCGTCCCGACGGTGGGGCGGCTCCGAGTGGGTGCGTTGCGGTGACGCGCCCACAAAAAGGGCAGCGGCCGCCCCCGCCCCGCCCATCCCCGGCCTCCCGGCCCCGCCCCCACCCGCGCCCCTTTCGCTAATGAACGCCGTCGCCGCGCGCTCGCCCACCAGCTAATGATGCGCGCAGCTTAGGGAGCGACCGCGCGCGGAGGGCGGGAAAAGAGATATGAAAAAAAAAGGAGGACCAAAAAAAAAATCAGCCGTTCCGTGCAAAAAGACGACACGTTTTGGGCGGGCTGCGAGATAAATTGAAATCAACCTGCGTCGGCGGTGTCGCTGCACGCAGCCGCGCCGTCCCCGGTCGTCGCCTGGCGGCTGCCGCGTACGCGCTGCTGACGCAGGTCGGAGCGTCGAGCCGCCGCCGCCGCCGTCGTCGTGTGTTGGCAGGCTCCCTTTCAACGCCGGCCCGCCCCCGCTAATATGCGGGAGGTGCGCAGGGTGGTTGTGAAAGAGCCCGTCCGAGGGAAGCGGCCCGCCCTCCCACTGCCCGTTCTTACGGATGAACTTTGGGTTCTCGGAGGCAGCTGAAAGAGACAAGGGTGAAAAACGTTGCGGTGGGCTCTGAGAGAAAGCAATCCGCCTAGACGTCTGATGTGTTTCTTGTGCGGCGCGTATTAACCTGCTCTAGCACTACAGATTAACTCATGAATGTATAATGTAAATTTTTAGAAGAGTACAAATCTAGTTTATTTCGGTACATTCTTTGAAATATCGTTACCCTCAAATGTTCATCTCGTTTTTTTCAACACTCGTACGTATGTCTCACTTCAAAAATATCAGAGGGGCTGATCCTCCCTTTCCTGTGGTGACTTTTTTACTGAGGATCTTGTGTGTAAATTAAGCTCCACAGACACGCATATTTCTCTCAACAGATAAAAGTAGGAAAGTAATTACACACGGTTTATTGCTTGAAAGTGAATGAAAATGATGTTTATGGAGTCAAGAACATGTGTGGACTGACTTATTAGGCCTTTTTAATTATAATAATCTTTTGAAATACTATGTCGATGAAATAAATGTTGTAAATAGCTCTTCAATAAACTTAAGGATTTCACAGAACAACTCCCGAATTCATAGAATAAATGATAACTCAACTCCTGTCTTCTGCTCGTATCTCTTGAAAAAAGGTTTCACTATTCTCACTAGAAGAAGTGACTTTGTACGGCTTTAAACCAATCCATTTGGATTCACCTTTAATGAAATTAATTGATTTTAACCACTCGGCATTGGTTTTACATTCATAATTTGAACCATAGCGTATCTGTTGGTTGATTTCCCCATTCCGATTGCTGGCAGAATTCGATGGTCAAAATTCTGCGAGGGAGCCTAGGCACAAACGAGCGATGGCACAGACGTTTGTCGACCCGTCGAGCTCTCGATCCAACGGGCAGTATTTAACTCTATTAGATCGGAATTAAAGCTCTAAAATAATAGCATTTCGGGTCATTTATCCACTAAAGCACGAGTCGTTTATTTCCACTCACTGTATAAATGACGAAACTTTGTGGCGTTTGCGGCGACGTAGCCTTGGTGATTTAAATAATTCATCGATGTCTGCATAAAGCGCATAGATAAACGACAGGCCGCAGCAGTTATTTCTTTCTGCGCATCCGGCATCATTGCCATTACGGAGTAATTGAATTAAAAATCAGGCGCGGCCCGTTGCTCGTTTGATTTAAGGCCGTACGAAGCGGTGCTTCACTCGATGCCAGGGCAGGCTATGTCCTCCGGCTTCCTGCCCTTGGGAAGTGCTCTCTCTCTCATCCTTTCCTTATTAAATGAATCTCACATATGAGGCAAACATCCGCCATGGAATTGCTCGGTACATTAGTTTAACAAACCGTTTCCTCTCTCAAAGTTTTCTCCTATCCTAACTTGCCTCACAGAGAGTCTCTAAGAGGCAATATTTAAAATGAATGCCAAAGTAATGATATGAAATACACATATGAAAGTAAGGTTACAATTAATTCGCAAGAGAGGTACGCCGTTTCTTGGTAGGTGGATAAAAAATGAATAGATGATGTGAATATGTATATAATGCTATATAGTGGGAAATTACTCGCTATTTTCTCACTCCAGTTTTTGTTTGTTCTGTTTGGTAGTGACTCAATTTATTCTCATAAAAATGAGGTATAGTCTAATCACGTACCTTAATGCCGTGTAAAGCTTGTACTTATGCTATGAAACGAATTCGATGGTTATGGTAACTTAGCTCTAAGCTCTCGACGTTTGTGGAAGTGCAGTGAATGAAAGTGTGTGTGTGTGTGTGTGTGTGTGTGTGTGTGTGTGTGTGTGTGTGTGTGCGCGTGCGCGCGTGTGCGCGCGTTTGCGTGCGTGCGCGCGTGTCGATAATCCGCCACTGTCGGGTCTCGAACCCTTGGACCTCCCCGGTCAGAGTCGCAGGAGCGTCAGCGGCAACACTAGCTCAGAACTAGCTGTGCCGGTTTAAAACTTGGAGCATACTCTGCCTTTCTTCAAACTACTCAAAGAATAGTGAGAGTCGCAGTGTTCTCGTAGGGATACAATGTTCTTATTCAGTTACAATTTCATTTCCTATTTACAAATTGTATGAAACTGCCAAGAATGAATTAGAAAGTAAGTCTATAATAGCTAAAAGCAAAACCAGATTTTTAGCCTCAAATAAAATGCCTTACAAAGAAATACAGAATTTACTCTGAATTGGTTTCTCAACACAATTTTATATCTACGTTTCGTAGATTTCGCCATTGATATGGTATCACGAATGCTCGCTCCATTTTAGTTTCATATCTTTTAATAAGATGGCAAAAATAGAATACAAATACAAGAAATACAAAAATAGAATATCATTGTCAGAATTCATGTGTGTCGACTTGCCCCTTCACACACGAGGGTTTGGAATCGGAGTGCAGCACTCACCCAGACTTATTACTTAAAGTTTTTATTTTATTTGTTTAATTGACGAAGTGCAAGAAAATCGAGGTTTTGAGTTCTAAGAGATATAGAGTGTCATGCATACCGAAATTACATTTTTAATCTACACATGGAAACGAAGGATCCAATTGACCAAACGACATATTGGGAGTACCAAATGATTTAAACGTTACGTTTTATCCAAGAGAAGGAGATATACATATTTTAAATGCATTTTAAAAACACAGTAAATATGCTGAAAATCAATTTACGAAAAAAGAGCAAAATAAAACTTCGTCAAAATGTTTCATTTTTCATAATTCGTGCTCGTATACTAAAAACTTTTTCCTAAACAACCGATGACTAGAAATAATACACAATTTTCTGTAAAAAGAATAAGATTCACCCACTAATCGATCACCTTTCTCAAAAGCACCTTTATTCACAGAACCAACAGCGGTCGCTTAATGCAGGTTTCACTGTATATCGGTCGAAACACCTGGTTCAGTCCCATTTGGAGTACAGCCTCCGTTTTGATGCTGCATTTAGAAAATCGCACGGAGGATGTCGTTGGAATCACTAATCAGTATATCTTGCGGCATCAAATTTCCGCAGCGCACCGCCCGCGAAGTGCGAGCCATTGGGCGCGCGGAATCAGCGGGGCGGGTCACGTGCGCCGCGGCCGATGCGATGCTAGCGCTGATCGGAGATGGTGGCGGCAGCGCGTGACGCTCGCCTCAACTCGGCCTAACCCCACGCACGTCCCTTCGCACGAAGCGCTGATGAAACGTGAAGCAGTACCTGCCACCATGCGCGTGCGCACAGGGGAGGGGCTAGGCGAACCGTGTCAGCCCTGAAAGTTTCGAAAGGGGACCGTGGTCCTCGGAAATAAAACAATTTATTTCTGTAAAGAAGATCCAATCAATTGTTCATTTTCTTTTTTAAAACAGACAATTTGGGGAATTGACAAAAGACAGTTTTGGAAGGGGCTCTCCAAATAATCTGGATATTATATAAATTATTCAATATAAAACCAATGGTATTTATTTTATTGTGTTGTTAAAATTATCCTTTCATTTTCCTTGTAATCTATATATTTAAAAAAATAAGGTGTTTTGCCATGGCTTCGTTTAGAGCTTCTACTGAACCGATTTTAGTATTTTTTCCTTTAAATGAAAGAATGTGATCCCTAGATGTGTTATCAGATATTGTTTGTGTTGATTCACCAACATTTACGGTGTAAATTAATTAATTAAATATTTCTTTAATAGTACGCTTATCAATAGTCAACTGTTTTCTTCCAAAGGGTGGCTGTTTCAAAATCGATATATATGAGTCGATAGATGCTTCATAGTGGCGCTGTTTGATGTTTTGTTTTGATTGTTGAGATTTGTTTACAATTCATCAAGGTTTTGTTTCAGTGTAATTATTGCATTGTGGCGTTGACAGTTTGCATGTATTTGCTTTTGTGGTGTATTTTGTAGAGAACATTCGGACAGTGTGTTTTGCTCGGTTGTACTGAAGTAGTGAAGTTGTTCACAGGTTATGTCGAATTCCGAATCGTTGCCCACGCGTCCCAAAAGACGCAAACGTACATTAACTGGACGCAGGGAAAGAGAAAGTCAGCGTAAGTGTCGTGATAGTGAGGTCATTTCGTTTTCTGCTGGGTCGTTGTCTATGAAATGTCAGTTTTGTTCTGCTTTGCACTTCGCATGTGAGAGAAATTCTGCAAACGATTTACTCTGTGTTGCTTAAATGGGAAAATAAGTTGACCTTCAAGCAATATGCCAGAAGAAATAAAAATTGTTTATAGGACATGATGACACATCAAAAAACTTTAGAAATAATATCCGTCAGTATAATAGTGCTCTTTCTTTTGTGCAATTTGGCGCTGATATTGCATTGCCACCTGCCAATGGGCCATACGTGTTCAAAATTTTGGGAACCCACATCACATAATATCTTCGTTATACCCTGAAGATCCAAACAATGCAACGTATTGTGAACATTAGTCTGGTCACAGTATTTTACATTTATCTCAGATCTCACCGTCAAATTTTGACGGGTTTTCACTAGTATCTTTTATTTATTTACAAGAGTAATTTTTCATATCTAACTAAAAACGTTTAATGGAAAAGGAAGCCCAGAGGGGCCCAGAAAATCATTTGTCTTCCCCTCTCATTTTAAGCTATGCACGCAGCTGCGTACAACCCAATGACTCCAGGGTACGCCTTCGTCGCAGATAGATACAAAAATGAGTGTGTCCATGTAATTTAAAGATCGACCTCGTGTCAATCCTTCCGTTATTTTTTCGATGAAGATATTGTTGATGAACAAAGGAGGAGTACCTATCGCCATACATCTTTCGATTTCTATGTCACCGATCAGGGAAGCTGATTGACTCAAAACTTATGTATCTGTGTACCAAAAGATTGACCGCTGCTTTCTCAACGCTGTTATTTTTTCCTAATGAAGTAAAAATGTCCATACGTGTGTGTTGTGAAATGTATCAACAAGATATTAAAACGAATGTGGAGATAACGCTTACGTATTTGGCGAACACAGTCCTAAGCGAAGATTTTCGAATTTCTCTTGCTATAAAATCTACGGAATCATTAATTTAAGAAAAAATCAAAAAAGTGTTTGGATTGTGCTTTAATGTTTTTTATTGTTAACTCTATAGTGTCCGCACATTAATCTCTCCTAAAAGACCAACCATCAACTTGACTCTGATAACTCATAACATCATTTGTTAGTTCATTGACATAATTTTGTTAGTTATCTTGTTAAAAACTAAAAATATCACCTGCGCATAATGTTCTGCTGAGGTCGCAGCACTACACAAATTCAAATGGTTTTGTTCTCTTCAGTCTTGGGAACAGATATTGATTTCCCAGTAATTGAAGAAGTTCGGCATTTTCATATAGGTGAAGCATATCTTCATGTATCTTCGTGAACCTTTTAATTTATTCTTTAATTGTTGGAATTCCAAGCTTTCTATGAATTTCAATATTCCTGAAATACTATGGCTTACTCACCAAATCACGCAAAACCCTTGATTTTGAAACGTTTGTCAACAACATATCATCAGAATTGTGCTCCATAAGTTATGTGTGTATATAAATGCCCATCGATATTTATTTATTCAATGTGTTATTGTTTTATATTAAATTCGATTATTGTTAACTTATTGGTTTTCTATCATTACTTTATTACAAATTTTCAGCTTGTATTTTACAGTGAGTTCCTCTGCATTGTTTTCTATTACATTCACTCTGGAAAACGATTCGGAAAATGTATAAATGTGCTAAGTTACAAAATTCTTAAATGTAATAGTGCGACGGACGAAAACACCCTAAACCTCATGAAATCAATAAAGATTACTACATGTAAACCGGTAGCGGTAGCTCAGTGCATCAACTGATGTCACTGCAGCGCCTCTAACCGGGAGGTCCTAGGTTCGAGACCTGAGGGCGGCAGGATTTTCGACACTAGCTTTTCAGCTAGATCGAATTCAGCTGCTGTCTGGAGGAGAATTCTAGCGGCCGGCTGTTCTGATCGGTAGTTTTCCGTGGTTTCTCCGATCAACACCAGGCGAATGCCGGAGCAGTACCCTACCAAACGGGCCACGGACCGCGCGCGATCTGTCCTTCCTCTTCCTTGTCCTATCCTCTCCCCTTACACACACTTACACCAACATGCACTACACTACCACATATTCCGGGAGACCGGTCGGGAGCTTAGAGCTTGTCCCGGCTGGGGCGGTTCCCCGCTGGTGGGAGAGTCCTGGTTAGGGGGAAACCCCACTAGCCGACGGTAGGTCGGCGCCGGATCTCGCCATCCAGCGGGGGAAGATCACCGCCATCTCCCGAGAAAAAAACATGCACTACACTAACGGGACTAATGACCGAAGCAGTTGACGCGCCCGGAAACACGAAAAAACCAACCAACCAACCAACCAACTACATGTAACTGTTGTTACTGTTATTATACGAGAGGGACTCGCGCGTGCGCAAAACGCAGCTTCGCTCCTCTCCTCTTCCGGTTTGCAAATATTTGGTAACATGGGTTTCAAATGCGCCAGCCATATTTAAATATAATCGTTTGTTGTAGAGATGAATTACATATTATGATATACTTCACAATATTTACTCGGCAAATACAATTATTGATTTAATGGATTTGACTAGTTATTAGTTTACTCACACGTTACAACCGCATTCTCCATTTTCATAGAGTAATATTTGTTAAACGAACGTACGTTCAATGTTAAAAAGATCCAACAACCCAAAAAACTCCATAATGTCTTGTCTTGTGTAGTTGTACGTATACGATTTTATATAAACATAATTTTTTGTTTCATACAATATGGAGCAAGAAGATCTACCTAGATGAGGAGCTCAGATCTGACTGAAAGGCCTGAAAGTCTTGCAAGAGTAGCTTCAAACTATGAGTCAATTACGAAGAAAGAGGACTCACTTTTTCTTGTAGTAAAGAACATGATATAAACGTGTGAGGTACATGGGTTTTAACAACTGACTTAAATTGGAGAATATGTATTGTTAAAATACATTAAAACATATTTGTAACAAATTACCAAAATGTAAAGATTGTTTGCCTTGTTTTTATCGGTCGACAACTTATAACTTTTTTCCCGTTTTCTCCAGTGTGGTGTCGCTCTGTAGCGTCTTCTAGTTGGCATTTCGGTCCTCGACTTCCTCGCAGCGATCTGCAGAGCGGTAGCCTTTCAATCTCAACCTCAATCTCTCCCGCTTCAATCAACCTTCGTTGCGATCTCGCCACCTCGTTCGCCGCCACTGCTAACGCCTTCCCAGCCCCCGCCTCCTACAACGCCGCCCCGCCTCCGCAACCGCCTCCGCGTCCGACGGCGCTCTGCCGGGGCCAACCCCGGCTCCGCCCCCGCCTCCGCCCCCGCCTCCGCCCCCGCCCCCGCCTCCGCCCCCGCCCCCGCCCCTGCCGCCAACCCCAACGCTTCGCCGGGGCCGCAGCTACCACAGCCGCTTTCCTCCGTTCCCGGCAGCGCAGATATTCGGCGATCCATTTCTAACCCCGCCGCGGCGGAGTGGTGGTGGGCGGTGTGGGGCGGGGCAGGGCGGGGCGGGGCGGCGCGGAATTCTCCATCACGTGCGCCGCCGCCGCCGCCGAGGCGCCAACCCTCGCCCTTCCCCTCCCTCGCCTCTCCCCTGCTCAGGCCCTTCCCCGCCTCCGACCTGCCCCACCCCCGGCTCCGCCGGCGCCTGCAGAGTGTTGCCGGGCACGCGCCGAAATTTCCGGCGCGCGCGCGTGCCGCCCCCGCCGCCCACGGCTCCGGCGCATGGCGGCGCCTCATGCATGTTGCATCGCCCGCGGTTAATTACGGGCCTCGCCATCCCCCCCGCGAGCACCAGCCGCGCGCCCGCTGTCAAAAACCGCCGTTCCCCCCACTCCTCCCCTTCGCTTTGCTTACGGCTGTGCCTAACGCCCCACCCGCTGCGTCCTATCCGTGTGAATACTCGCACCATTCCCCTCGCCGGAAGTGCGTCGTACGCGCCCTCGTCGGTGCCTTCAGTTGCTGGCGATGGTGCCGTTGGAGGTATCCGCCCCCCACCGGAGTCTTCGGTCTCTCTGGTGGCTGCCACAGGTGCTTTCCACGCCGTTGGCCGCGTCGCCACGCCACTCGTGCCCACGCCGTCTGCCTCGCTGCTGTTGGAGCCTCACCGCCGCCCACACCGCCGCCCACGGTGTCTTGCACCTCAACACGCATTTGCGCGACGCGTCACCCACGCCCCACCGCGTGCTGACGAGCCTCTTCTTCACCACCGCCTTCACTCCTCCCACCCTGCTCCCTCCCTGTCCTCGCCTTCGCCTCTACCCCCGTCCCTGCTCTCGCCTCTACCCTCACCTCCACACCCACTTGCACCTTACCTACACACACCTCCACCGCCCCAACTTCACTTCCCCTCCATCGCCCCATCACCACCCCTAACGTCATCCCCACCTCTGCCCCCGACCTCAGAGCTCGCAATCTTCTTTGCTTTGAAAATTAACTTCTTAGATAAAAACTTTTTATTATAAAATTTAAATTAATTTAAGAAACGCTTCGGTTATTGCAAAACCTAATCCCAGGTTACCAGAATAATGAAAGGAGATAATGCAATGATAAGTCATTGATGAAACGAAATGTAGGCAAAAAAAGAAACCGGAAGAATGCTTCTGCGAACCCGCTTTGTTACTTCATCTTCCACGTGGGTTCTCCGAGATTGGAACTCTTCTGTACAAGGATGGAAAACCAACGGACTGGTCATTACGATACGCATCCCCTAGTGTGATATACAGAAACAGGAAGGCAATGAGAGCCACTACCAGACAGGGAGTGAGCAAGATAAGTGGATACTGAGTCAGAAAGACGTAGTCAGGGAGACGGTCAGACAAGGAAATGGTTAGGCAAATAGACGATCAGGCAAGGAAGATAGGGGCAGACAGGGGATAAGACAGGGATAGTCAGATAGGGGGACGATGAGAGAGGAAGATCGTGAGGTCAGGCAAGGAGACGGTGAGAGGGAGAGAAATTCAGAGAAATGGTTAGGTAGAGAGTCATTCAATAGACACAGAGACACTCAATGAGCCAGTCTGTGAGACTGACAATGATTCAGACAGACAGAGACCGGTAGCAAGGCAAACAGAGGATTAGGTAGGCAGATCGCCAAATCGTGTAACTTGTAGAGTCAGCCCGTATTGAGGAAAGGGGTGGCATGCGAGAGATGGGCGGCGGCCCCATGCCATCTTGGCACCTGCGGCCCTGGTCGCCGAGGCAGCACAGGTGCTGACGCATCGAGCCTCGCGCCTGCCCGTTGACACCTCTCGCCGCCGCGCGCATCGGCGGAGGCGCTTGCGAAAGACACTCGACGTGCGCGAAGGCTGGAGCGCGCCCCGGATGGATTTCGAGCGGAAAATGTGAGAAATGTTTCGAATTTATTACGCCTGGGTGGCAGCGTCGCCTAGGATTTCCACGAAACCCCCCGGGGCTGAGCTGCTAGCGGAGAAAGGTATGTGGCTCTTCCGGCCGAAAGCATTTCTAGCCAGACCGCTCGCCCGCCTCGCCTTCCTCGTGTCCACCGCACGGACGATGAAAATATCCGACGATGGTGTCACATGTACTCCACCGTGAAGAACAGCGTCGTCAGAAATGTTTGCCTATTGCCATTTTTAATGCTGCGTCTGATAATATTTCTGCGTTATCTATTGCGAATACCACATGTACTTTCTATTTCGAATACCAGATGAACTTTCTTGTTTAAAAAGACTGATAATTTCGCAATAACATAAAAAGGTTGGTTTCACACAAATTTTATTTTGTCCATTTTTGTAAGTGAATTTATTTTTAAAACGTTTTTATACAATTTTACTGGTATTTTTTCCACGTCTTTAGTCGTTGATAACCTAGACAGCTCAATACCCGGGGGCGTTATGCTCTATGAATTCGGACCCATTGAAGTTGAGTTTTTATTCAGTGACGCCGAAAAGGAGAGTCGAGCGATTGAATCATCACTTAACCGAACACTTTCACTGTCACTGGCAATCCCATGATACATCTCGGAATGGGATTACATATTCAAATAATACGTTGTGATTTCATTCCTGTATATTCTGGCAGTGGCAAAATATATTTCGTGAATACACGAGATGTTATTTATATCTGTACATGTGCTAACTGATGCGGAATATTTACGCTTAATATTGAGGTATGTCTACCGAGATCTGGAGTCAAAAGTCCACAAGTGTCTCACGCACAAACCAAACGCGATATTTCCCAACTTTCCAGTGTACAGAATGTTGGAAAACTAAAAGTAAGCTGAACAAAGTTAATACTACAATATATAAGGATATATTCCTCAAACTAAAATAATTAATATTATGTATATTTATCGACTGTTTCACTTTTTCAGATCTTTCAGTTTCAGAAGTTGAGAGCGAAAATACGCCTTCGCTTTTACATAATCAAAAACAAACATTTACGTGTTGCTATGACAATGATTACACTAACTAGTAAGCACTTTGCGATGCAACTCAAAAATAAATAACTCTGGCTAACATTCGCTGCCTGAAACCCAATATTTTTTTTTCGTAGAAGGGTTTCAATATTTCTTGCTGGCTCCTTGCGCCTTCTAACCTTATTCCGCCCCTGTCTGTAAGTTTGCCCCGACAGCGGAAAAAGTAGCGCAGCTACTGAAGATAATTTATAGCTAGTTCTGCAGACGCATTTGTCATGCATGAATGAGGTTTCGAGTATACCAGATGAGCGAGCAGTTGGAAGTTGGCCATGCGGAGTGGGTCGAGTGGCTCATTAAACGGAAAAATCTTGTCTTCGTGGTTCTTGGAAGATTCATAATTGGACTAAAAATAAAGAAGAAACGAACCAAGTCATTGACTGAACACGTAAAGTTCCCAATTGGCATTTAGTAGCAACAGACGGGAGAAAATAATACATTATCATTTTGAATCTCTCAAAGCAATTTCACGAACAGCTGGTTTCTTGCAAATTACTCGGATTAATTGGCCACAAGGCTGAAGATGTTAACTCAGGCAAGTGATAAGGAATTTGTCTTTTTTGTGTTTTGTCACATCTTAGATTATATTACATAAATATTTTAGTAATTTAGAAAATTAATTATTTGAACCAAAAGTGCTGGCAGGAATTTTTACCCTTCTTATGGTATCACTAGAAAGAAATTATTTTTCTATTATTGTTTCAAAAATTCTTTCTGACATTCATTTTGTATATTAAAAAAATCTGTTTAAGGCTGGGAGATGTTAGAATACTCGGATTTAAAGTTCTTTCGGATAGTTCTCTCGGATTTCGGTTTCTCGGATAGTTCTTTATTTCGCCAATTTATCCGTTTCTCGTTTTAATCACACTGGTGTAGAAAACCTGTAGTTCTCGGCATTCCATGACACTCCATCCCTTTCATACTAAACTGAAAATTATGTTGGACACATATCAGAGTGTACTAGGCTCACGTTTAGCATGTGGTAACACTGGATGTGATATATTTTCTGTATCAGCACATGAGTATTTTATATATTGATACACAATAGTATTAATTAAAAAAACTTATTTGACTATTTTCGCCTTAATTATCAGATGAAGTGCACTGGACTTCAGAAATTGAAAATCAATTCTAAAATATGTGTACAAAACAGTAGAGATGGTTCTCAAAAGACAAAAGTGGATGTGAAAAATTTATAAATGAAGCAACTAAGATTCATGTTTAAAGAAAAATCCTTTAAAAGAAATGGTGACGCAACAATAGTTTGAAAGAAAAATATGCGCAGCATACGGAGCACATTCAAAGCACATGAGATGACGGCTTGTCTCGAGCTGATCTGGCGGAATTAATTTATAATTGACGTCCTGTATTGTTTCAAAAGCCACTGAAAATCGATTAACCCCGTTGGAATTCTATCACGCGAAGCGTCCATGTCGGGATATTAACTGACCAGGTCAGCTCTCCCATACGGCTCTCTCAACATGTTCATCCCTTATGCAATTTTAATAGCCTCGCCATTGTAATTTACCGTCTCGGTATAACAGTTTTATGGAACATAAAAAGTTGATGAAGTGTCTCGAAATTCTCTTGTCATATCATCATGGATATACATGGAACAAATTATGTGTAACTGGCATAATGGAAAGTTTCATCGCCTGAACACGGTTTCCTCCAGTTAATCACTCGGTCAGAGAATTTCTTTAATGTCCCCATACGCTCCGCTTCGATATATGCCTCAAACTTTTCAGTATCCGAGAGTTGAGATCTCTAAAGGGAATTTGCTCTGTAAAACTAGCATTAAAAGATACCTTAAGTTGAGTTTGAGAAGAAAATACATATCAAATTCATGAGAAGCTAAATGAGTTTTTTTTATTAGAAGTACCAAAATGGTTATGGCTGAAGCAGTTTCCAGAAAATGCTTCTACTGTGCAGAGGGAAAGAAGAGTATAGGAGAAGAAGTTTAGTATCTTTGCAGGAGAGGAGTGATCATCGAAAGGATCATATGTGAAATTGAGAAGAAACAGAAAGAATGAAGTACCTGTATTGTAAAGTGAAGCAGAGTGAGGCAGTAAAATAGAGCAAAGTGAGACAGTAAAAATAACAACCTAGCCAAGACATACGTGAAAAAAAACAATGATAAAAAACATGTGCAAATTGACACAACACAGTTCAAATTAAATTCGCTAGAATTGTCAATAAACTAAGCGAGCGATTTTGTTCCGAAAACTTCAGAGGAACTGATGATGATTCTTAGAAGTGCTTCAACTTTCTTTCTGTCAGTTTTCAATTCACAGAATAAAAAAAAAAGTAGAAACGATTTTTTAAGATTTTATCGTCTTTGATGAAACGTGATTGAGATTTTCCCAAAAAATCTCCAGGTGTATCTCGACTTTGTATCACGTACAGTGATTTTAAACACGTTCAAGATGTATCAAATACGTCCCATTCGTAACTCGATATCACTTGTCACTCCAAGGTACGTCAGAAGCACCGTGTTCGGTACATGACCGCAACCTTTCACGGAGATTCCTCAACTGTTTTATGAATAGGCCCCCGCACCGCCACATGCGCATTGGTAAACCCTCGTAGTCCCCGGCCGCCCCCTGTCCCGGCCAACCCTCCGCCCCCAGCCACCCCCTGCCTCTCGCCTAACCCCTTGCCCCTGGCCAACCCACGGTCCGCCTCCACTGAATCGTACCCCCCCCCGGTCCCCTCGTCCGACCCCCGCCACGCCCCCCCCCCGGTGTCGCCCTCGCTCGAAATATCAGGCGTTTGCGTAAATGCGAGCGCTCTGTTAAGGCCCATTCACAATGCAAACATAAGCATAAGCATGGCGTTAACATAAAAGTTAGGACTACGTCTACAAGTGGACTCATTCACAATGCGTTCGCATAAGCATAACACGTAAGACGTTAACTTAAGAGCTTGCAAGCTTCAAGCTTCTGTGCTATGCTTATGTCAGACATAAGGAATGAGCCAATCACAGTTCGTTAACTCAAAATCGAGTATCGAAGTCCATGGGCGAACTATTCGTGTCGATTCGTGTGCTGCGTCTCATAGCCAATAGAAACTCTTATTTTGCCTGTGTTTATGTTCGACATTGTGAATACGCCAACTCTTCGCTTGTGTTAATGTCTATGTCTATGTGTTATGCTTATGTTTGTGATTGCATTGTGAATGGGCCTTTATCCCCAATGTGTGGTGCGAGGCGCGTCGTTCGCTTCGCGCTAATGATGTGATTCATTAAAAGACTCGCGCACGCACCCATTCTAAGGTTACATAATTAGCCACGTGATCGCCACGCAGGAAGAACGCGACTAGACCGTTTTCTGCAGCAAAGGAAAGGTCTCGAGCTCAGAAGAAGTGAATACATCCCGAGCTTCAAGAATGGCAAAAATTGCTCTCTTTCTTTCTAAAGAATGTATGATGTTTAATTATGACGAAGAAACAACATATGGAACATTTCGTTAATTTTGCATTTTCAAACAAATGAATACTAATTTATAACGGTATTAATGAGATTATCGACAAATTAAAATATATATTTGCATTCTCCGAACTAATTATACCGAATTAGTTACACTGTACGTCAACGCACAACCACATTGGGAATCAACATCTCCCTCTCTCTTTGAAGTATAACTATCCACAATTATAAAACCGACTTTATCCAAAAGTGTCCAATTTACATCTCTCGTAGGAGAATTAAGTTTAACCTCTCAATAGAGTTGCATCTTCCTCTGTCCTCTCTTACCCTGATTATGAAATGAGGGTCACTTACCTACCTGAATATCCCGTCTGTCACCCAGGCCCCAATGCCACATCAACTGTGAATTGTATATGTTTATTATGATGCCAATTTCTAGCCTCACAGCCGAATGAATTATGTGATGGGTTGGTGATTGTGATGGATAATGATAGAGCAGTGATGGAATAAGAGGCAAGAGAAACGGGAAATCCTGAGAAAACGTGCTGTGAATCCGCTTTTTCGATCAAAATTTCCACTTTGATTAGCAGGATCTTTAATACCAGTAACCACGGGTAGGAAAAGAATGGGGAGGTAGTCGCCAAGTTTCGCCAACCAGCAATGGAAAAGGCATTTAATGGCCAGTAATGGAGAAGACAAGAACCCGCAGGTGGAAGGCGAGCATACTGGCTATTACATCACTGGTCGTCCCGCTTGGCGTATCGACCAGAAAACTGTTAGGCGGATTCTGAAATGAATTAAGAAGAAATATAATACCAAACAAACTAGAGGTGCTACAGAATGGCACAGACTTTTTCGTAGTAAAGTTTTCTAATTTCTTTGGTGTGGACTGGTACTGTACACTCGTGCCTCTCCTTCTTGCCTGCTGCCATCTACCGCCGCCCAAAGTACATTTTTTTTTTTGGAAATTTCTCAACTTTCCTGTTTCTAAATAGTAAAACCGAAGTATTATTTTAAGAATATTAAAGAAGGCTAAAACTTCGTCATAAATAGAAATTTTTATTGAACATGTGGAGTTGTTTTTAAGAAAATGGCGATATGCGTTACTGTAAATGCGAAATTTGAAGCTCTTTTTCACTGGTATTTATTGAGGTTTAGAAAAACTTCATTTGATGTCATTCGAAGCACAGCGACTCACAAATGTAATAATGTATACAAATCAATGGAAATGTTGCTTATTAACGGCGTGAGAGATATTGAAAAAAAAAAAATACATTTTTGTAATTTTTGAAAAAACAAAAGAATACAGCGAAATGAATTGTACGTCGTATTAAACAGTGCGACTACACTATCCATTGAATAAGTTTGACAAAAATTTTGGAGTCAATGGCGTTTGAGCGTTTCTGAAAATGCGGAATTTGAGCTCTCAAAAAACTGTTGCGTTTTCGAGAAACTTTATCTGACATTATTTAAAGCACATGCACTCATAAATACAACAAGATGAAGATATTGCCTTTAATGTAAATATTACCAACGTGAGAAGTCAAAAAATTAATTTTTTGTAATTTTTGCAAAAACAAAAGAATAGAGCAATATGGCGTTCATTTCATCGTATAGGGTTCGTTTGACACTAACCCTACTAAAAATCTAAAGAAAAAAAATGGTGTTTTTTGAGAAAGTCTTTTTTTTGTTATTTTCTATAATTGCATATATTGCACGCAGTATTGCACGAAAACTACTAAAATTTTTAAAAAATGACATGACCTTAATAAAAGAACTATTATGGGCAACAAGTTTCATTTGAATGAAAAATCTGTCTTGAATATTGTAGTTATAGAAACACGGCGAAAAAATTCAAACTTTTGCAATTTTTCAAAATTTAGAGTTAACCGTGATAATCGGACATGTGTCACCTTTACAAGTGCATTTTACTATATTCTTACAAGAAATTTAAAGAAAAAATTAGGAGCCGTTTTTGAGAAAAATTTGAAACTTTGAGAAAATTTTGAAATTTTGAAAATATCAGGGGTCTTCATGTAAAGTACGCCTAAATTTTAAAGAATGTTTTTCAAAATGTCAATGTTTCACCTAGAGCCAGATGGACAGGGGTTTCTTCAATTTGGAAAATCCCGTACGTGTGGGTTAGGCGCCAGTCATGCGGTCGGACGGACTGACGGACAGAGAGACAGACCGAGACGGACGGACGGTCGTTTTGAAAAAAACACTTTTTCGGTATCAGGGGACCCCAAAATGAGTATTTCCGTTGAAATATCGAAATCGATTTTCCGCAGCATTACATAACTTCGTTTATACTACGTATGTTACTCCGTATGTAGTACGTATACGTACGAGAAAATAAAAATGTAATGAAAATTGATCATAACCCGCACCAGCGCGTGGCAGCACTATTGACAGACACTGAAGAAGAGACCTCCCGTGAAAGAGTGCCACTTAACGGCAGCATCCCCTGAGCAGTTCTTGTCATTAGCGACGTAACACACGTAATGTGCGAAAACGCCAGTTATGCGGTTTGTCCCCATCAGAAGAGCTGATACAAGGCGAAAATGACATGGCTACTCGGCCCAAAACCCCATGTTTTTGGCGACCGCGAAAGCGGCAAATTCGGGGAAAAAAAAAAAGATCTGTAATCGGGCTACGATCAGCTTTTCCCCCCACTGAGGTGCGGAAAGACTAGTAAACGAAGCGGGGAGCGTAAATGTCAATAATACGGCGTATTATCGTAGCGGCTAATTGTTTTTTTGCTTGTCAAAACTTTAATTTAAATAAGAATGTGCAATAAAGTTATCAAACAAATTTGAGAAAATTTATGTAAGAATCATTTATTTCATCATCATCATCTTAAGTTAAGCAAATGTATTGTAAAGCTTATTTCCGTGTTTTTATTGAACATGCAAAGCCCGTTGCCACACCGGTAGACGTTACCGTATCAAAACGCGAAGCCCATCTTAACTTTGTCTCGTGAGTCTAGAATTACATCTGGAAGATTATATTAATCCTGGGGGCTGTTCCATATTATTAATAATTATCATTGAATTTGTTTAAATTTATAATGTGCTAATTGCTCTTAAAATTGCTTTCATTCTAATATTTACATTACAATTTAACACGATAAAATTAAGACTTCCACCTTCTACCAATTTTTTAGTGTTTTAAAAAATATTGTACTTTTTAATAAAATTTTTAACAATTTGCTGCTAACATTTACTAATACAGTTGTAGAAAAAACATATCAATCACAAATTACATGTTCATTGGAAAACGTACGTGTGGAAACTCCGCAAAAAGTGCAAAGCATTAATATGATTAGAACGAATTTGTTATATTTATGTATTTGGCGTTATTGGGTCGGTAGTCCGACTTCGTCGTCCAGCTACTGGTGTCCCCCTTGCCTGCGCCTAGTTAAATCCCCATGCTTGGGGGTAAGAATGACATGAGGCGAACATGGCGTAACGAATTTGTTATATTTTCCTAATTTATTCTTCGGAATATATGTTTTTTGAAAAGGAACTCAATATTTCATTAATTTACTGGTATAACACCAATGTTTTTACGTCTGCCGGCGCCGCTATCTGCTACAGTCATATTCAATGAATATAGAATGAAATTGAATATTTAGTATTTACGAATGGTATGGCAAATAATTGTGACGTCGTGGGAACACAACAACAATCACAGACACGAGCTTCAGATATTTTCATATTTATTAATAAGTATTTACAAATAGTTTTACCCGTTATGTACAGCTCTGATAAACACTATACCCCGATCGCAGGAGCGATCCTTAAAAGATGCAAATCTATCTGACTCGTGGTCCTCGCCAGTCCTCAGCGAGCTTACACGCACAGCGTAGAGCCCCAGCGACCACAGTCACCCGTGGAAAAAATGTTCCGCAGCGGCGTCCCAACACATGGGTTGCCCTACGAGCATAGCTCGTCTCCGCACCGCCCTGGGCGCAAGTTTTGTGCGTTCGTACGAGGTTTTCACTCAGCTCAAAACCCACCCCCCACTCTTGCGCTCTTGCTTATATACCTCCCAGTCCACGTGACACGCCACGTCATCTCGCTTTCGCGGGGT
>BLKR01015926.1:0-44152 GCA_011170035.1 Teleogryllus occipitalis
TTTCTATGCAATTAGAGACTATACTGAGCATCACAAGAAAAGTAACATTAATTTTAACAATGATAGATAATGCATTATTTACCATTTGGACTGTATAAATGTGTATAAACAACCTGTAACAAGTATTGTACTACAGCCCCCGGGTCAATGACCCCCATCTCGATCAGGTTTTTCGTCCAGTTTCCCTGATCCATTGAGCAAATGCTGAGATGGCCCCTTGTTTTGCTTCTGGACATAAATGTAACTTCATTTTCTGTGCACGTCTTTTAGAATTCAGTGGAAAGTACAATTATTCAAATTATCGTTTCCATGTTGTCGCGGCAGGAAGTATTATTCCGAAGGACAACATGAATAAGAGCCAAAATTTATTGCTTATTTATCCTTGAAAATAGATTTTATTACATGGGAGTTTTTTTTTCTTTTTTTTCTGTTTTCAAAATTTAAGTAGTATATGACTTAGTGTAGGGATCACAGAATTTTGAAAATGTGCACACAATTCACTTTTCCCCATAGCACGTCATACGCAGTTTTAACTGTTTTTTGACGTAAAATAAATAAACAAATAAAATAAACGAGAAACAGTGTACGTAGTAGTTCATTCACTATGCCTGTTATATTAACGTAAACTCATATTTAAATATAAAAAATTGAGTAACACTAATAATCCACAGCATATTAATTTAAAATGAAAAACTTAATACTTGTTAAATAATAATCTTTTATATATTGTGAAGGAATGTTACAAAATTTGTCTCTCTATAAATTTGACTCTTATCACTTCACAATATACACATGAGTCGCATAACTTTGGCACTTCCTGCAGTTTTTGAACGGTTTAAGTTATTGCAATGCCGTTTTCACGGAAGAGTATGAGGGAATGGGGCTAATTGATACATGTATGCATTTCTATTTTATCCCTTGTATTTTACGAGATACTGAGGTAACTTTGTTTTTTTATTGAACTATACATATTTTAGTCTACCATGACGAGCGTAAAAAGACGAATCCAATGATATACATATTCTCATATGTTAGGTAAGCATTTTTTTAGTAATTTTGATTTTTTGGCACTCGTGTTCAATGGATATCTTGAACTGATTTACAGACCGTCACTGAAGGTCACGCAACGCTCCTCCTGCTATAAAACTAATGCGCGCTCGGGCAAGGAAAGCTGAGCATAAAAAAATCAAAATTACTAAAAAATGCTTATCTAACATGTACCAATACGTATATCACTGGATTCGCCTTTTTACGCTCGTCATGATACGCTAAAAATATGTATAGTAAACATGTATCAGTTAGCCCCATTCCCTCATGCACTTCCGTGAAAATTGCGTTGTAATAATTTCAACCGTTCAAAAACTGCAGGATGTGCTAAAGTTATGTGACTCACCCAGTATAATTCATTAAAAGACAGACTAAATAGGTGAAATAATAAATAATAATATTTTTCTCCGATTGTTGTCACTTGCCGCTACGCGGCCTGCAAGTGAGTGGAAATCGGAGTCTTCCGTACGGGCAGGGCAGCAAGCGAATTCGCAGGCCTACGCATAACGCGCATGCGTACAGTTAGTATGCGTCAAGTATGGACCCAGCATGCTACTGTTCTACGTTCACTACAGGACATTATCTCAGACTACAGTGTGAAGCGAGGCAGCGCCCAGGCATGCCTACCCTGATAGGTGCAAGCGGGCGCATGTCTCTACGGGAAGAGACGAGACATCGCTGTGAGAAAACGCTTGAAATGGAAATATGGCTCGTGCCACGGCTATAAAATGTTCGTTATACATTTCCAGGTAAATAATACACCATATTAAAATTGTAAGAGTCATTTAATTATTTACTTTCTCGCGCTTATTTCGTAAGAAGTGAATGTTATGTAGTCCTCCAACACGTGGTGTAGCCAAAACCAATGTTTAGTGGGTCCTTGATACCGTAAAATCGATTAACGGCAAAACGTGTCTGTCCGTCTGTCTGTGGTCAACCGTTCAGCCGATTTTCTTTAAAATTGATATTCCCCGATCGATCTAAACGAACTCGAGGCTCTGGAAGTTTCAAAAAAAAAATTACTTTTTGATTGTACTTTACAAGAAGCCTCAAAAACATTTTCACAATTTTCTCAAAAATGGCTCCAAATATTTTCATTAAACTTTGTCCTCGGTCAGCGTAAAGGACGCTTAAAAGAATGGTGCAGGTCTCATGTTCGTTGAAATCCCTGATTTTTCGAATATTGCAAAAGTGCTTCATGTAAAAAAACTATGTATTTTTTGGTGTTGATTAAAAAAATTCCGTACACATCACGTTTCCCTGAAAAATTAAAATTTACTTGGATTTTTATAAACATTTCCCATCATTTTTTCCGGGTCTTTTAAAAGAGGCAGGCTCCAGATCGAAACAATTGCTGGGCTCCAGATTGAAACAAACAAGTATTGGCCAGGGAACCTTTATTTTGTACAGAAACCAAGAAAAAAAATTGGTAAATATTTTGAGGAAGAGGAAGAACCTAGTCTATTGTTCCGATGTTCCCGGATTGATGAGCAAATGTAATATCACTTAGGATAGACTGTTCATAGATTCACCAAAAAGAAGCCTTAAAGATGTCCTGCTTTATCACGAAAGCCAGTATGCATCTATACGAGTTGGTAGAGATGCATCTATACCATACCTACTCGGTACTTTTAAAAGAACACTATAAAAATCTGGCTATCGTCATCAACAAAATAAAATATGGCTATCGTCATCAACAAAATAAAATATGCCGACCATGATTGGACTATTTGCGGTGATTTAAAAGTTATTGGTCAAGCTTCTTAGTCAACAAGGCGGATATACAAAGTTCCTGTCTTTCATTTGCGAGTGGGACAGCCATGATAAGACGCAACATTGGGTCAAAAAAGAATGGCCGAAAAGACAAAATCTTGACCCAGGCACCAAGAATGTAATTTGGAACAGCTTAGTTAAGTCAAAATGAGAATTGTTACCCCTCTGGGCTTCGATGGTTTGACGTTGAAAGAGGAAATTTTTGTTGGTTTAACTATTAGCGTATCGGGCTGCTGTACCTAAGTTTGTGGACTCAAACTCGAACGAAGCCATGGATTTTTAAGGGCGAAAAAAATCCTTTGTACGCCTTCCATCGGAGGGGAAGAAAAACAGGCAGTTCCATGTTGTAGATTTACTGCATGTACACGATCTTCAAGCCTAAAATAATTCTCTGATCTAAATTGAAATCGCCTGTTTCGTCGTCCGAGTGATTCTTTCTCCGCTAGATGGTGAAAAGAGCGTAGCGAAATTTGCGCGGTCGGCCCGAGTCTTGTCAAAATAAGGCATGAACCGAACCGAACTGAACTCTGCATATAAAATTAAGTATAATGAAGCAGTTTGTCAAGGCTTTTCCAAAAGATTGCGATTTATTCAAATATATGTGCAAAACGTTTCCAGGTTTATCCGAAACCAAATTAAAAGAATTAATCTTTGCTGGTCCATCCGCAAGATTATGGAGGATAAAGAATTTGAAATCAGCGTGATGACAAAGTAAAAAAGAAGCTAAGTTTGTCTTCAAAGATGTCGGAAAATTTCTGAGTAATTACAAAGATCTTGACTATCAAAGCATTTGTTGTGAATATGCTGGACAAATTTTAAGTACTGGGTTGGTCCATGAGACCCCAAATACATTTCTGTCACGCACATGCGGCCTTTTCCCCCGAAAATTTAGGATCAGTCAGCAGGGTGAAAGGTTCCACCAAGTCTTGAAAGATATGGAGCACAAATATCAAGGAAGATAGGACAAGAACATGCTCACGTAGTGCACAAATTCGGCTAGGGACGTCGGTTTCGCGGATGTAGCCTTTCAGTAAACCATCCCAGCATTCGCCTGTGTGACCGAGGAAGACCACAGAAACCTCTGTCATTATGGCCGGCACAGGGATTGAACCCCGGCCTCCCAAATACAGGCACGCCTTGAACCACTTCGCTCGATTAGTCAACTACTGCTGGATGTTAACACGAGAGAACCTGAGATTGAACATTAAAGAACGTCAAAAAGAAATTTCAAAGGAAAAAGAGTGTGGATTTAAATAGAAACTATTTTGTTTTGTTTCTTGCTCAGTTCAAAACTTGTTTCAAAGTTTCATGAACACATATTCCTCTTGGTCCATCATCTATTTTATGTAATTTACCATAATAAAAACAAATTAAAATTGTATTGGTGGTTTTCTTCTAGAAGCTGCTCCATAATTCGAAGTAAAAAGTTTAAACTGAAGGGAACTTTTTGTTTTTCTCTCGACCAGAGGCAGCTCATGCCATCTGACAACAGTGGTTTACATCCATTTAAACCTATAAAAATAAAATTGCTGAAAAATAAATTAGCCTTAACAAAAATCTATTATATTTTACATAGATTTACTTGGATAAAAACCACTGTTGCCAGATATTACATGCTAAATTGTTTGAGAGAATTCCTTTTTAAATAGGATTTTAGCAAAGATATCAATATCAATTGTACAAAAAAATCCTGATGTGAAGGGAACAGATGGAGGTCATTTTCGACATCAGCATATCAAATAACATAAAAATCAGCAAAAACTTCTCTTGTATTTTTTTCACAGACCTGTGTAATGAGCACAGCCCCCTATGCTGGGAACCCTTGGGCATTGCACTGACTACATCCCTGCTAGTTCCTTCACTGTGGAGATCCAATACTCATTTCCTTTGTAACTTATTTTCATTTTAACATTCACCATCGTTCACATTCACTTAAAAAGGTAATGAATGAAATGTATCCCAAATTTGGGTTGAGATTGAGATAATAAATTTGTTGAAATAACCAATTCTATTGGTACTTCAATAATTCTGTGAATGTGGACACCACCTCAAAATGTCTGTGGAAGGAAAAATCCTGTTGTCCCTACATATTCCCACTTTACATTCTTTTCTGTCTTACTCATTTAATTCTGTGTCTTGGGACAAGAACAAATCAAGTGCTACCAACCACTTTCTGGATTAAATCATGATTACATTCTTTGCTTATTTAACTACCCACCTACATAATCAGTTTGGTCATATCTGCCATGTATATGGCATTTTTAGAACCAGCTGAAAATACTGATTGCTTTGTGGGCAAGGCAAGGCATCATTCTCATTTTGAAAATGGCATCTAGAAAGAAGTATCAGTGTTTGGAAGAGGAACTGTAAGTGTACATGATCCTGACATGTCAAAAAAAGATGTAGCAGTGATTACAAATATCTCTTAATACACACCAAACAGTGAAGAGGATGAATATTGCTCTGAAGTTAGTTAACGGAATAGACTACAGCTCCAAGACTTCTAGATTACACAAAAGAATGATAAGAATTATAAATAATTGCACAAATGATTCATGTAAACCTCTCTTTATTAAGGTAGAAATTCCATCATTGCCTTGCCTCTTGATTTATGAATCAGTGTTTTCGTTAAAAATGTTTTACTCAAGGGTGGGAACATATTTTCAAAGAATACAGATGTCTATAGCTATAACACTCAACATAGTAATCATCTTCATTAATGTCAAAATCAACAGCTCACTAAAAAACATTCATACCATAAATGTACATTATTCTACAACACCTTGCCAGATGACATTAAATGAAAATTGACACACAAGTTTAAGAGCCAAGTAAAATATTTTCTGATGCATAACTGTTTCTATGCAAACAGAGACTACATCGAGCATCAAAAACAAAAGTAACATTGATTTTAACAATGATATGTAATGAATTACTTACCATTTGGGGTATAATTTTAAAAGACTAAATATGCCTGAAGCAAGTACTGTACCTCAGCTTCTGAGACAATGAACCCCATCTCAATCAGATTTTTTGCCCACTTTCCCTGATCCTTTGAGTGAATGCTGAGATGCCCATGCCCCCTTGATTTGCTTCTGGACAAACACTTCAGTATCTGTGCAAGCTTTCTAGAGTTCAGCAAGTAATTCAAATTAACATTCTCCATATTCTTGCGGCACTAAGTCTATTCCTTCAATGAGGACACGGTGAGGGATAATCACCAAAATCTGTGCCTTTTTCCCCTTTGCAAATAGTTTTTATTACATGTGAACTAAAATTTTCTTATCAACTTTTGTCAAAAATGTTCATTTTCACAAGTATTCATAATTTAGTCACAATTCAACTTTTATATGGGTTAAGGTAGAGATCCCATAATTTAAGAAAATGTGTATAGAATGCTCTGTTTTTTGATGTTAAACAAAAATTGACTCGATCATAAACCCACGGCAAGCTTCAGCTACTGGGCAGGCCGCAGGTGGCAGATTGCAAATAGTATGTAGGTATCCAGACTAGGGAACATAAAGGCAATACTTCTGGAGTGTCCCCGGACCGAGGTGGCTAGGTGACTAGAGTGTGGGAGAGTGATTGTTGGTGAGATCACATTCATTAAAACTCATGGAAACTCTACCTAGTGACATGGCAAGTAAGCAGCACCATTACATAAGCACTGCTCTAGCTTCCTTATGGGATTAGATCAAAAGCTAAGGAAAACCCTGACAGAAAACTATGCGTTGAAAGAGCTCTGGAAGGTGTAGTGAAACCAATCCTGGAACCAGGTTTAGGGATGGCCATAAGGCTAACAATCCTATGACCTTCAACTTCAACCTCAAAAAGTTACTGGTCAGAAACTTAAAAATAATAACCAAATAAAGTAAGACGATCTTGCAATTGTGAAAAGGAATATGATTTATATTTTGGTACATGGAATGTATTACTTTTGAATAGGAATGAAGCCTTAACTAATCTTTTGGAAGCCTTAGAGAAATAAGGAGTGATATATTCAGCAATGGAAGAAACAAGATGAATGGAAAAAAGAATGAATAAAGAATTTGGAGGGTATATTATCTGTAAAGGTGGTGCAACCAATAGAAGTAGTAAAGGAGAGGGATTTTCTACTAAGAAAGAACTACAAGAAGTGGTGCACCCAATAGAAGTAGTAAAGGAGTGGGATTTTCTACTAAGAAAGAACTACAAGAAGCTATTATGGATTTTAAATCGTATGATTTATTCAACAATAAATATACTACTAATTAGAGGAAAATTCTGTAACACAGTGTTTATTAATGTAGTACATGCCCTGATGGAGGACAAAGACGAGAATGTAGAGTTCTTTTTATGGTAGATTGGATGGAATATATACAGCAACCCTTAAATTTGATGTTAAGATATAAATAGGGGATTTCAATGCCCAAATGTGGAAGGATACTTTTTGTGCACCAAATTTAGGGCAAAATACATAGTCTTCATAAGGAGAATAATGACAATCGAAAAACAGCAGTGAGATTTGCCATGTCAAACAATCTGGCCGTTAGTAGTACACTATACCCACATAAAGAAATCCGTAAGAGGACTTGACTAACACCAAATAAATCGACGTGTAAACAAATGGATCATATAATGATCGATTCCCTTCATAAAAGAAACACATTGAATGTTAGAACATTGAGAAAAGTGACTGTGACCCAGATCATTTCCTTGTAAGAACTAAAAATAGACAGAAAATATCACATAATAGAACAAAGAAATCTGACAGTATTGTTAGATATGACTGTGACATCGTCGTAATGTGAAAAACAACACAGACACGGAGTTTCATTGTACAGATTTATTTACAATGACTGTATATTACAATGTTTACATACTCCTCCGGAACCTACCGCTACACTCCACAGCACTACCATTCCTGAGTCAAGCCGCCCCAGCCTGACCCAGCGCACTAACTTGTAGCACCGCTTCCAGTATCTGCTGTGGCCACCCTCGTAAATCTGTGACCCCCCCCCCCTCATGGATCAGCAAAGTGCCTCTGCACCGCGATTCGCCACAAACTCGAATGCCAATGGCCAACACTCCACCCATGGTGGAAATATATTTCCACCATGACTCCACCGGCGTCTATGGCCAGGAGTCACATGACAGACCTCCCACGCTGAAGACCCGCGAACCGCGTTACCTCATTACAGAGTTTTGGGCCTGTCGCAAATTGGTGCCCGCCGACAGCTGCAGACGATCTGTCCTCACACATCATTCTGCGCTAGCTGACCCCCAGATGTTCCCAGACACGCCCCTGCCCAGATGCACCCTCAAAACAACCGCTCCGGTTGCACCGCCAGCCCGACGTATGGACCACCCCTCCCACGCCGCGGCCTGCGCCTTCTGCGGACAACTGAAATGCTACGATGTTACATGACATAGGTATAGTGGCAGTAGTAGGGAAATTCAAGGAGGAAATAGAAAACTTCCAAGAAAGGTAATGCCCAGGGGCAGAGGAAGGAGAAGAAGATAGATGGCAGAAAATTAAAATGAGTATGATGAAATGAGTAGGACCCGAATTTTAATGACATGTCATACATTTTTTCTGAACCGTCGGGTGAACTTTATAACAATTTATGCACGAATCCAGGTATTGTCGATTAGAAAAACGTATTTTTATTGTGCATATAAAGTCTTATTTACACAATTTTTAGTAAAAGGTTATATTTTGGACAAATTTTGCCATAAATGCATATATTTGTCATATTTTTAAGGACCGTTTTTAGTAAAAGGTCATATTTTGGCCAAGTTTTGCTCAAAATGCATACATATGTCATAGTTTTAAGGACAATAAAAATCTTGAAAATCTGTCTTGCATGACAATATATCAAGTGATATTGTCACAAATAAACTCAACAATTATACCTCAAAGGATTATTTGAAATGTAAGTGAATTTGGAGTGAGTTGGGTCGAGCTCGTAGTCATGTGGCTGAAAAAGTGTACAATGAATTGCTGCATGTTTTTCAGCGAAATCTTGGATATTCTACAATGTGCAAAATGAGCAAAATAATTTCTGGAAATGTCGCAACATTTGAAGACAATGAATCAAAGCTGCACTGCAGTGACATTGACAAAAAGTATGCAGTAGTAAAGCAAGACATTTTGTTTGACAGGTTTTATTGTTCCATACTTGATTTGTTTTACAGACACAAGCAATTTTTTTAAATGCTTGTTAGTTCCAAAGACTTTAAACCATGTGTACCATACTCACAATCTGTTCTTGAGTGAATTTTGTATTTATGTTATACCTAAAAAAGCAATAGGAATTTTTTAAATAATAAACTTGTGTAGCGTCATATTTTATTTTTTAAGGTCATATTTATATAGGTTTTAGGTCATAAATTTTTACATATTTTGGTGATTTTTAGGTCATTAAAATCCAGGCCCTAGAAATGAGTATGAAACATGGTTTGATGAAGAATGTAGAATAATGATACAAGTGAGAGAAGGCAAGAGAAGTAAAGTATGAGGAAGCAAGGCGTAAGGCCAAGAAAGTTCTTAAGAAAAACAAAAGATAATATGCAGAAGAAAGCCTAGATGATATACAAAAATTACATGGAAGCAGTGAGATTTGAAAGTTGTATGAAAGAATTAAAAATTATAAAGGTGGATACCAACCAAAAATATTTATGTGTAGAGATAAAAAAAGAAATTTAGTTGGTATGGAAGATAAGGTAATGAGAGTAGGTGGGCAGAATATTTTCATCAGCTTTTGAATGGACAAAATCAAGCAATTGTACATAAGAATAAGGTTCATTTTTATGGACTAGACCTGGAAGTTAAGGAACCTACAAGAAACAAAACAAATTCAACTGTAAGAAAATTGAGGATAAGGCCCCGGGGCTGGACGGTGTAGTGGCAGAATTTATAGAAGTGGGACCCAGACTTTTGAGGAATCATGTACATAATTTTATTTTTGTATGTTTCTGCTCACTATTTAGTAAAAGCACATGAAATATAAACTGGTCATTCAACTCCTTTATTACAAGAAATTTAATATTAATACACAGTTTTATACAATTTAAGAGTTTATTAAAAAGTATGAAAACAGACATTTCTTTACAGAGTGAGTATAAAGATGATACATAATAAAGAGTAAGTAAGATACTTAATTAAATAAACAACATATATTTAGATTTATAACTGTAAACATGTAGCCCCTACAACTTAGATATGAAAACATATGCACAAACACAATGACGTTTACAAATTACATGTATTTGTAGCCTACATTAAGATCTTTTCTCAGGACATTCTTCTTATATTGTACTAAACCATGTTCATTATTTATTGGACATGAGAAAATCCAAGCATATTGGACCCGAATATTATCAATAATAGGCTTTTTTTTTTACAAATGCAAGAGGTAAAAACCTTTCGTAGCAAGTGTTTCTCAACCTCTAGACTGTCTTAGAATAGAATGGTAGAAAAATATTTGGTTCTTTATTTTATTAAATCAAGAATTATTTGAAAAAATTCTTATTCAGATTCTTATTATACATTAAGAATGTTTATCAAAATATCACTATCTCTAATTACAATGCTAGTAATGTTATGTAATGAATGTGAAATGCTGTATCAATAACATTTCATTGGCAGAGGAAATATTAAGAGAATTTGTTTCAAAATATTAACTCTTTGCACTCATATGCAACGGGCATAATACACATCCTAAAGCTTGTACGGCATCTCAAAGATGATAATGGATAGAGAATAATGGCTACCAGTTTGTATTAGTATCTAAAGTAACATGTCTCGTAACTCAAGGGGCATCTTTAAGATGACACACCAAAATCTCCGATTGACTCATAGGGCATCTCACAGATGCCCACATATTTTCCTGGTGTGTAAAATAAAATTTTCATTGATGAATCTATCCAGACTACTATTTAATTTCTTAATAATGTTGACATAACAATGTTATAGGGTTATTGTACATTTTGGCATTTTACTGATTTGAAATAGCTGGTGCTATTCACGTGCTGTCAACATTGCAGTTAAGTACAGCATAATACTATTTCAGATTAAAAACCGACAAGTGGTAGAGGAAAATATTTTTGTAGCTTTTGGAAGTGACCATTACCAATCCATATACATTGTACAAACTGTACCATAAGAGTAATGGAATGCAAAGTAGAGATTTTAGAAAAATACTCATTTCTGAAATTTCTGAACACAGGAAAGGGGTTGCAGGTTAAATGGAAGTTTCCATTCCATCTTTTTCTAAAACAACAATTGTGAATGTCATGTTTACACTGACAGAAAATCCACAATTTTTTCTGCAAAACCTGTCCCAGTGAGCCAGCAATGGATGCTTCCAAGTATTTCATACAATAAAGAAATTCAAGAAAAATTAATAAATTTTAAATTATTAAAATGAGTATTACTATGAATTTAACAAGTTAAACCTCTTTAAAAATCAGTGAATTGTACATTTTTAACTTCCAAAGTTATGTCTATGTAATACCAAGTTAATGAACCTTATTTATAGAATTTATTTCTTACTTTTATTTCAATACAATAGTTCTGAAATATGGATTTAATTAAGGATGGATTTCATATGAAAGTTTCATGTATCAATTATACAGAAAATATGAATAGGAAATTGAATAAAAACAATTACGTATTAGTAGACAATTATCTCCTTTGACTGGCGAAATCAGTTATGAGCTGGAACAGGGGCATGCAAAATGTCTGCTACGAGTTGTGGCGCTATTTTCCATTCTCATCTCAGAGATGCCTTACAAGTTGTGGAACTTCACAGTGTATAGAAACATTCCACAGAGGGCATTCATAGGTGGCAGGCCACATATACTCTATGAGTGCAAAGTGTGAAGTAATTTGTTTTTTTGTTAATATTATTTTTGGAAAATTTGACCAAAGATTAGGTGCTGTAAATTCATAGACTGTTGGTTCAATAATCAACATGAATAGATAACACATGAAAAGGTTGAGAAGTTCTACTTTGTATTATTAGAAACATTACAAATGTAATTTATGAATGTTCTATACATGCCAGTTAAATTATAAAATCATGAAGCATGCTAAAAACGATTTATAATTTATTAAATACAAACTTATTGAGACATAAAAAACTTTCATATAGCATCTGGAAACTGAATGTGGACATATACACAAAGAGGGTAAATAATAAAAATAGGTAATACTGCTACCAGTCAAAGAATGGAAAAGTATTTTAAAATATATACATAATGAAGATCTTCCATACAAGGGAAATTATATGGTTATATTATATTGTTTGCAATGCTTTCTCTCACAATGCCAAATATTTCATAGCACCATTTCTATGCCTGAGTAGGGACACTCAAGAAAAGGTTCATCAAATCTCCATTGAAAATAATTTAGAAGTGATGATAACTCCTATCTGTGAAATTTTATTTTTAATCTTTGTCTTCTTGAGCAAAATTGAATTCTTCTAAGATTCCAAGAAAATAAAGGAATTATCTTTAACATCAATTGGAACATGAAAACATCAAAAAAATTTCACATTTCACATGTTTAACACTACACATACCTTGGACAACAAACTTATAATGAATTTATTCCTCGTGCCAAGATCATATCACGCAACTTAAATTTTTGCACCTTCCCAGATTGTGTTCTAGGATAATCATTCATGAATTTAACATACTTAGGAATCTTGAAATGGGCAATCTGAAACATTAAACAATTTTTAGCAATCCCAAAGTAATAATTCATTAATAACAAATGAACCTTGAACATTTCTCCATTACTAGCTGAAGAAAGCTTTCTAACCTTTCCTTTGCAAAAGCCTTTTAGGTCTTCTGCAGATAACCTGCTGTCAGGCTTCAAACGAACACATGCACATAATTCTTCCCCATAACGCTCATCAGGGATACCAATAACCTATTGTGAAGCAGATAAATTTTAATGCGTTCATAGATTTGAAAATAAAGAGAATAAATTATAATAAAAAAGAGAATAACCTGTGCATCAACAATATCTCCATGTGTAATAAGAAAATCTTCTATTTCTTTTGGAAAGATGTTTTCTCCACCTCTGATTATCATATCTTTAATACGTCCTACAACTTCACCATATCCAGTTTCATGAAGAACAAATTGATCTCTGGAAAATCAAAGCAAAACATCTCTTCTTCAGCAAATGCTGGATCTTCTATTAAAATGAAGTATATAAAATGAAGTATATGAACCATTAATAAGGAAATTGAAGGACATGGAAAAGTATGGGTAGTATAAAAGGGTGTGGAACAAATGGGAAATTCTGGTCAAATATTACACAAAATAGGTATGAAAAGAATTAATTTATATAATTAATAACCATTTTTGTTTGATTTGACATGCTCAGTTAAATGAGAAACATAGCAATTTTCCAACAACATTTATAACAGTGGTAGCACAGGACCTGATTCAAATACATATTTTGTTTTTACATGCTATCATTTTATTTTCACAAATTTCATAGCTTTGTAGTAGCAAGTTCAAAGACACAAATAAATTTAATATATTTTAGGAGTATTAGTTAATAATCTTTAAAAGATAAGAACAAAAAAAGTTGAATTATTTTAGTTAACAGGAGAGCTGTCTTAACCTTTCTATCGCTTTTCTGAATGTACCGAAAAAGAATCTGTTAAAAAAGTCTCTTTTCACAAAAGCAACTACTTAATACAATAGCAGTGTCAGTATTTGAAGTTAAATGAACTGGAGCCTGTAATAGACCACATGTATCACTGGAGAACAGTTTGTATCAGCAACTTAAAAATTATTTCTCTTTTTCTTCTTGGGAGATAGTAATGGGCCTGCTGGGGCAATCTTTCATTATTTATTTTATGTAAATAGTCTATCCAGTTTTTTCTATAGGTATTTATCTTTTATTATAAGCTGGTAATTCCCAATTTTTCTTTTATATCATTTCTGATTTGGTCCATTAATGTACTGCCCTTCATGTACCAAAGGAATTGCATTTCTTCTGCGTTAATTCTCCTGATTTCCCTAGATGTTGTTACTCATGTTTTGCATCCATATAGGAGAGTAGCTATGGCCATTATTTTATACAGTTTGAGGTTTGATTACTGTTCAATCTTTCTTTTCCAGTGTTTGTTTCATAGTACTGCAGAGATTCTGAAATTTAGATTCTTTTGCAGCATATCAATGTTATGAAGATACTTTATATAGTATCCTAAATATTTAAAGTTGGATAGTTTACTTTTGTTGATTGATATTTTACAATTACAGTGTATATTCCATTACCCTCTTTCGTAATTTAAATATAAACTTCTGGAGGTTTTAATTACAATTAGTGACCAAAACTACAAATCTGCAAACAAAAGAGTGTTGATTTTATTGTTTTTTCGTATGGAAACTCCTTGTCTAAATTGTTCTTCCATTCTGGCAGAAGTGCATCAATATATACATAAAATATGTAGGCGACAGTGGGCACTCTTATCTAATCCCTTGATTTATTTTAAAACACTCCCTTCTCTTTGTATTCGGAAGATTCACATATATAAATTTCATCATACATGCTTATTATTACTTCTATTACTTTTGTGGGTATTCCTTTCTTTTCCATGCTTGTCCAGAGTGTATGCCTTATTACTCTGTTAAATGCCTTTTCTAAGTCTATGAACAAAAGGTGTTTCTAGGTTCATTTCTTGGTGTTTCTCAATAATTTGTTCGAGGGTGAATTCTCTATCTATACAGGACCTTCCCTTCCTGAAACAATTCTGTTTTTCTAGAAGTATGTGCTTGACAATTGCTTGGACTCTCTTACTATATATTTTCACACATATTTTGTAGCTAGTATTTAACAAGCTAACACCTCTATAATTAGAGCAGTTATTTGTGAGTCCATTTTTACCGATAGGGCCAACTATTCCTTGCTTCCACTCTAAAGGTATATGTTTTGATTAGCACATATTTAAGAGGTGCAGGAGTTGAAACCAGGTTGAAACTAAGCAAGGGTACCACCATAATTGAACAGGTCTAAATTTATTTCATTCGGTTCGCAAGCTTTTCTACACATCATTGTTGCAATTGCTATCTCCAGCTTATCTACTGTTAACAGATTGGTTTCAATTTTCTTGTCTGATTTTTCTTCGTGGGCATTATTATCATCATACCGTAAATTTTGGAAATCTTCTTTCCATTCTTCCTCCTTTATATTGGTTGGAATGCATGCTCCCTCTTTCTATTCTTTATTAAAAAAATTTAAAATTTTGTATGCTGACCACTGTCCTATGTATGTCATGCTCTAAGTTAGAGATAAATTTTCCTCAGGATTGTTGTTGGGCTTGTCGGACTATTTTTGCCAGATTTCATTTCCTACTGCATTCTATTTTAATTTCTTCAGACATACTTTGTAATAATCGTAAGTAGGCATTCTTTTTTTTTATTGCTTCAATTTCTTTTTTCCAGATTTTCAAACCTCTTCTTTTGTATCTAAAGCTTCCAACATAGTTTGTGTAACACAATATTTAATATTATTCTATTCCTCATCAATATATTAGCTCGTGATTTTCTGCATTGAATACAGTGTTACTCTGGTGTGGTAGAGATTTTGGATTCCTTTGTCTTTTAGGAAGTGCATTTTAAACACTTTAGAAGCACTGCCATTAAAACATTCCCATTTTGTAGTTTTCACCCATCTTTTTGATAATTGTAATAGAAAAAAAATGGTCAGTACTCATGTCAAAACCTCCTGTTTGTGACCTATAGAACCATCGTTTGATTTACTAAGAAGTAATCTATTAACGTTCTTAAGCCTCTGGCAGCCCATATGTATTTGTGAATGTTTTTCTTTCAGAAGAAACTGTTTGTTATTTTTGAATTCTTATTTTTATTCTAGAGACAGTCTTCTCTAGACAACTTTGCCAGAACAGGAAGATTAGCCTAATTCACGCTGCTAATGATGAGGAACTTAATATTCTGAGAAAACTCTTCGGGCTTTTGATTTTTAAGCTAACAATGAGTATTTGCAAAACATCTCCCTCAGAGTCAAGAATAAGTTAGTTCATTTTATAACTTTATAATTGATAATTTTCAATTCAACAGAACATCTGAAAAGTGACTTTAGTATAATGGTACTGAAAATAGTAAATTTTGTTACCCAGTTCTCAGCCAACGATCTGGTCCTACCATTTCTTGTGTTTTGTCAACATCATTGTAGTAGCATAGCATATTGCCATAGCCTCGTACTAGCAATTCACCAGGTGTCCCCATTGGTACCATCTTATTGTCCACGTCAACAACCTTCACCTGGAAACCAAATAATACACAAATGAGAACAGCTTGATCAAAAGAATTTTAAAAAAGTGTTTTTATTTTTTATTAATGGGAAGAAAAGTACAATACTGAATGATAATCTATTAAATGTAATTTACTTCAGGGAACATGTCCTGTAAATTTATACTGTATATTTATAATTTTATAAAGAAAAAAACTGGATGGGAATCACTTTGGGAATACTTGCATAGTAGGCCTTTGTATAGCAGTGAATAAAAATATCATGTATCAAAATGATTCTTAGACAAAAATTATGCAGTTTCATAATCATTCTCAACTAGATGATTTTACCTCACAATGATCCATAACTCTTCCAACACTGTTGGCACACTGTTCCAATGGGTCATCATAATCAGGAACAAAACTTAAAGGACTGGTTTCAGTCATACCGTACACTGACTGTAGGGAGAGAAGTAGAATTTAGTAAATGAAAACTATGTACAATAAATAATTAAGGAAGTAAAAAATAATCATTTTATATAGGCCTACATATATTTATGATATTTTATACTATTAATAAACATATTAAAATGGTTATATTAAGAAAAATACTTCATAAATGTACTTAAAAATATATATATAATTTTTTAAATTTAAATAATAATTTTCTTAAACAGTATATGAATTGTACTATAAAAATATTAGAAAGCACAACCGCTATAAATATTACAATACTAACGTAACATTTCTTCAATCCAAGTGTGTTTGCTATTTTATAGAACAAATTGGGAGGCGAGGGTGATCCAGCTGTAATAGCAAACTCCAGAGAAGATAATGAAGCAGGTGAGTCTTCACACTTGGCCATAATATCAATGTACATTGTTGGTGTTCCATATATAATAGTGCAGCTGAGGAAAACAATGAAATATTAGACATGGTTCTTTACCTAATTCTGATGATGACAATGAGTAACTTTGTAGTACCGAAAACTCCATGAGTAGCCAAAAGAGGAGGCTTATGCCTTTGTTCCCTCCCCTTTCCTGGACAGATAATCACAGTGAAGGTTTGTCAATGCCTAATACTAAATGATGAAGATGAACTCATGGTAATTTGAAAAATCAATGAACAAATAGTCAAAACATCGATGTCATATGTGGGACTTGAATCCACAGCAATTGACTCTCTAAATTTTGGATGTTGCTCCGATCTCCTGTGTTTCCAAGGCAGTCTAATTCTACATTAAGTTATTTTACAAAAGGAATGAGTTCTTTTTATTTTCTCATATAAAATAAAGAGTAGAATATTCCCCCAATGAATAGTTACTGGTCCTACTATCTCTTGAGTTTTTTCAACACCATTGTACGAGTAGTAACACAGCTAAACACTAAACATTGTCAGTCACAAGTATTTGACTGAAGAATATTTGTTCATAATACTGCTGTAAACATCTATCTTCGTTTCCCACATTATTCGCAAAACCCAATTCGCTGTTGTTATTAAAATTAAATCACTATTCATTGAGAGAAAATCTTGGAATCATAATACAACTTGTGATGCAGATTTTGATAGATACTGTGATTTCATGGATCACTGATCCCAACTTGCTTTTCCAAAAACGTCACTTCATTTTCAAATTGGGTCAGTGAATAACTCTAAATCCTAAATATAGAATAGAAATTTTCCCCCAAATGCATAGGTACCGGTCCTACTATCTCTTGTGTCAGACAATGTAGAGGATGTTAACAATGATGTTGAAAAACATAAGTCTTTGTTGACGACACCACTGTAAACATCTCTCTTCGTTTCCCTCATTATTCACTAAGCTCACCCAATTCATTACTTTATTAACATTAATTCACTGTCGTTATTCACGTTGTATTGCGAACATCAATCGTCGTGTGGTTGGCAAAACGACTTTTGAATACTTGGGTGGGCAACATATTTCATCAAATGAACGAATTCCGCGTAGATTCCCAGTAAGTAAACTTCCTTCAGATATGTTATTCAAAATTACATCTTTATATAATATCAGGTACAAGTTTTTGAAAATATGAGCAGTTTTCACGTAATTTTCTCGAAAGAATTTCTCAAAATCGGCTTCAAATTTTGTTTAAAAATATTTTTTCTCTAATAGAGTAAATTTCACTTAATAATACGGCGTATGACTAATTTTCATTAAAACCTCTAAGGTTTCGAAAATTGCAAAATATTCGCAAAATTGCAAAACTTTCGTTATGCCGCGTCAGGGGCGTTGCTATACGTAACCAAGCGCTGGTAGAGCAAGGGATAAGAGCATTGGTTGAGCGCTGAAGTTCAACTCCCATCCTGGACAAATATTTTTGCGGGTTGGAAACACGTTTGAGTTTTCAACTAGTATCGGTTCAACTAGTAATTTTACATGACTTGCAAATAATCCCAGAAAGTATACGGTGTTACCACTAGATTCTTCTAAAAATATTCTTAAAACATTTTAAATTTTTAACTTGGAGTGTACAAACCGAATTCAACCAAAACCCACTTGAAGTGAGTTTCAAGAGATGTTGATGAAATACAGGTGACACAATACTTATAATACCTAGACAATTTTATCTTATAATTAAATATTCTAGCAGAAAATTTATCATGTTGCTAGTTTTATTTTTCCATACGATTTATCTCAGCATCATTTACTATTAGTGATTAGTTGTAAATGTAAGATGATTATTATTAATGAATTTTAAAAGTTTATGGGAAGATTTTTCTCTAAGTATTCAAGTTTTCTGTATCAAGATAGAAAGTTTTACCTTATTCCGAGCAGAAGGTTTTGATATTATTGTACTAGAGGTCATCTATATTAATAATTTCCGATGCGTACGGATATTGAAAGAAAACTATGCAGCCTGCGACCATGTGAGAGGTGTCAATAGTTTTGTTAGATACCCGAAAACTCGAAAAAATACAAGAAACAACAACGAAACTGTTTCTCTTGGACTGAAATTGCAAATATTGGAGTGTGACATTTTGTCTACTTTCATACTGCGCCTACCGACTGAATTCTCATTGCGTCTCTGGTTACGACATAGTTGACGTCAGGAGACAGCAAGGCTCCAAGAAAAAGGATCCAGTCATTATATGGTAATTTTATTCACATATTGCGTTATGAAACACCAACGTATTTTACACTCTTGATATGTTAAGAACCGTTGTACAGTATACAGGATCTTTAATTTATCTTGTAACCCATGACCGAAAGCAACTGCTCTTTTGGTAGTTTGGTAACCACGTGATATACCTCTGGAATCTCTTTCACTTTTAGCGACGCAGTCGTGTGGCCTCAGCTTTTGGGGTGGGAGAATGCGGCTATTTTAGTTGGAGAAAGAACAAAGCAATTATCCTTGAGCAGTTGAGCAGTTATTCTTTCTCATTTAGTTCATCCTCTTTAGGAACTCACGTTTAGGAAAGAAGAAATCGCCAAAATTGTCATTTTAAAGAACCATAAAGATTTTATTAATTATTTTTAATAATTATTATTTTACTATTATTGATATTGTTAAAAATTGTATTCAGATTTACTTATTTGATTTCAGGGTTTCCAAATTTACTATTATTATTATTATTATTATTATTATTATTATTATTATTATTATTATTATTATTATTATTATTATTATTATTATAAAGAGGAGCTCGTCGACGATGTTTCACGAGATATCTTTCTAATTTCTAACTGAGCCAGTTTTCATTAAATAGTAATTATAATTACATCGAGGTTAATAAATAGATAATTAGTCATAACTTCCCACCTCATCTTCTATACCAGTTTTGTTTCTAGAGCATATCGAATAGAATAGCAGAAACTCGTTTTATTTTCCCGCTCATGTCTCAGCCAAACCCCACCTCACCCTGCCCTGCAACTAACCAAAAAGATTCCTACCTGTGAGCTGAGTTCTTAACTGTCATGCGCCTTCAATGGGAAAAACACAGAAACAGAAAAGTTGCTGCGGCTTATGACCTGATACCCCTCTCTTCTGCCACAGCTGAATTATGATTGGCGGTAACGATAAGAGGATGTCAAATTATCACAACAAGAACAGGTCGTGCTCAGACAAGGGTTGTGAGATAAAATAAATTCCTGCATGTACTATACTTTATTACATTATTCGTGAAGACTGTTTCTCTTAAAATGTTATATGAGATTGTTTTATTTGCTGAGCAGTGTGCGTGCTATTTTCCGGAAAACTATTTTGTGTGTTGTTTTGTTAAGCAGGTTTTCTTGCTGCTGCAAGACCCTAGTTTAAAGCAAACATGATATTATTATAATTAATAATAATTATTATAACTATTAATATTAATTTAGCAATATTTACCTTTCCTTCGCAATAGCATTCACTGAGTCTTCTGCACGGAATGAGTATGAAGGTAGCACTAATGTACTTCCGGCATGTAGGGCCATGATGATTCCCAGAACATTTCCAAAGCAATGAAATAAAGGAACTTGCAAGCAAATTCGATGATGCTAAAAAACATTTTCAACATAACTAGGAAGAACTTGAATGTAGGGTTTTACAAACAAAACATGTTTTACAAATAAAAACACTTAGATAATTTTGTGAAGGACAGAATGGAACAATTCTGCCATTAGTAGAAAATATATTGCATTTGCGTAGTATAAGTGGTTTCAAAAACAGTCAATAATTGTTTTACAAATACAGCATAACTAGAACTGCGAAAGATGACAATTATAAAAATAAGATATGACGCATTACGCCCCGAGGAAGGTCGCAGAATGGCGGCCGAAACGTCGGCACCTGTGCCTTGGACTCGGCGTCTCCCGGACAGTCAAGTACATGCCGATTCCGTCCGCGGAAGCCTACGCTCTCACCGTACTATGTGATTTACTTCCCAGTCCTTCTGACACTAAAAATAACTTACTATTTCTGAAGAAAGTGCATAGTTGACTGAGGGTATGTGTGTTTATCCTGCATTTACCCTCTGCCGGGCGCGTATGCAGTGTTTGGACCGCACCTAATAATTTTATTTTAGAACGCAACAAGACCGATAGTGCTTACATGCTCTTACAAGCTTCAGGGGTTCTTTTTAGTTTCTCGCTAAGTAGTTGAGAGAGTTATGTAATGCTGTGCGAATTTTCGGCAGAAAACTCTTATTACAGGGTCCTGGTAACGAAAAGGTGGATAAATCCAGTTGCTAAATTTAGGGGAGAAAAAAACTCTAACACATGGTATAGCCAGAATCCATGTTTTGTGGGTCTTTGAAACAGGAAAATCAAATGATGACAAAACGTCTGTCTGTCCGTCTGTGACGCTAGAGGCTAAACCGTTAAGTCAATTTTCTCCAATATTGATATTTCCCAATTAATGTTTGGCGGCCCCTCTAATTTGAAACCGATATTTCAATTTTGGAGGGAACTTTACATGAAATCTCTGGGACATTTTCCAAAAAAAAAAAAAAAAAAAAAAAAATGGCTCCAGCATTTTTTATTAAATTTTCTTGTTGGATAGTTTCCAAAAGTTTTGCTACTGAATTTTGATACATTTTGCATAGAGGTAATATTTTAATAAATAAAAAAATACCTTAAGATGAAAGCCTAAGCGTTTTGCTGCAAAGTACGCATTATTTACAACATTGTGATGGCTGAGAAGGGTGCCTTTTGGCAGACCAGTTGTGCCCTGCAAATTGAAATACTCAATGGAAATATCATGTTTGTAACAATATTAATAATGTATTTACATAAATTCAATAGTAAACGATAAAATTGTAAGACATATTGATTATTTTAGAACAAGCTTATGCACCTGAATAATATTATCGAACCATTCTGTTGTAAATATAGCATTTACTTTTTAGAACACAAGAAATTACTCACAGAAGTAAATTGTAAATTGCATCCAGCGTCAGGTTGAATCTTGTATTGTAACTGATGTACCTCTGAAAGATCATCTGGAGTGTAAGATTTAAACAAATTCTTGTATTTGAAGCTACCCCTATGTAATCAGAAGTAAAGTGAATTAAGAATTATCCATTATATAAGTTAATCAAATAAATTATAACAGTGTATGATATAAATTATATCAGGGATCGGACGTGCGCCGTGAGTGCTGGATTTTTAAGATTTATTTGTTTGTTTGTGTTTATCTGCTCTTCTTAAAACTGATTTGTATAATAATAATAATAATAATAATAATAATAATAATAATAATAATAATAATAATAATAATAATAATAATACACTGTATATCATATATTCACATATTTTTGGAAATCAAATACTAATAGTAGTACATTGTATTTTCTACTTATTTAAAAATAAGGTTAACATGCATTTTTATTTTCTTTCTCCCTTTGTTTTTTAAAGCGCCCAATATCTTCTTCTCTTGCCCAGAGATTCAGCCAAACTTAATCCCCTTCTGATTGCTCTGAAGATATTCATCAGCTGAAAATCGTTTTCATAAAAGACTTACGGCAATTCTTTATCACTGATAGTAATAATAGATTTCAGGGTAGGTATTCGGTCATTCTGAAGCTTCCCTGGTTGACATGATGCCAATTCTGGAGCAATAGCTTGAAGCATCCTATGATAATTTTGACTTTTGAATGTCTCTGGCACTACCAAGGCCTTCACACCCACTTTTGATAGGCAATACTCAAGTTCAGCTACTTGATATGCAGGGTTGATATTTACCTGCAATGTAGAAAAAATTGTTTTAAAACATATTCTTGCCGGTAATTCAAGTTTCCTAAATTCCTAATACGATAGACCCGCTAACATTCGAGGTAATTGGGACTATGCCCCCCCCACCTCGGATAAATCGAAGTTCCAAAAAAGTGATAATCTGGAGTCCATTTGCATCATTTATAGTTTTTTGCGCAAAGAATTGTGTATATGGTAAATATACAAAATACAGATCACAATACAAAGAGTAATCGTGTTAATTGCATTAACTTATGAATAAATATCACCGAAAGCGAGAGAGAGACAGCTGATACAGTAGGCATGACAAACCTCAAACACAATTTTTCGGCAAGCGAATTCGATGATTATCCAACTCAGAGAATTCCCTAGAATCGGTGACGGCAGCGGCCAGTGCACACACCGACTCATTATTACTGCAGCAACTATTTTATACACTTATTTGTTTATGGATAATCCATTATAACTTTAAATCGTATATTTGCTTTTGCATTTTCAATTTAAATTTAATTAGTACAGAAGCAATTTTGTTAAATTTGCAGGATCATTTTAGACTACCTGATGAAGCGGCCATATTGATTCGCGTTGTGTTTTAGTGCATTTTAATGATAATAAAATATTTCTGTCGTAAAGATATGAGTGTTTGATTGTCTTCAAATATCCTGAGGATACAATTCCCCTACATCATATTTAAAACGTACGTAATCATTACTAAAACGGTTTAATAGGTAGTACATTATGTTTAACAAGAAAATATTTGTGATTTTTACCTCTTATGTCCTTATATCCCTGAGAATAATTACATTTTCAATCACTATTTTTAAAGAGAAAATAAAATGCGGTAGCAACTAATCTGAAAATAACTGGACATATGTTTGTATTTTCCCAGACATGAGTACCTACAATCATTCAAGCCACATTTTATTAAAACATTAGTAAGTAAAGATATGTATTCAGAAAGGATAATTTCACTGAGCACGTTCCACTTACAAGAATCAGACCCGCTCTGGCAGCTGCAAGGTTAGTTATATACCATTCTACTGAGTTGGGTCCACATAGCCCCAGCATGTCACCAGGTTGCATACCCAGTCCTCTGAGACCAGCTGCCAATTTATCGGCCTGTGAACAAAAATATCTTGTAAGACGGCTGCCTGGTAATATAATGTACACATTTAGGTTTTTCTAACATTTTGTGCAAATTATAATTTACTCCAACCTGCATCAAAACCCCTGCGATTTTGTTGATTTTTTTAAAGCTTTCTTTTTACTAATGAGTATTTGACAAAATATTTTTTTTCGGCCTTTTGAAGCTGTGATTTCGGTCGACTTCACAGGTGCTACGAATCATTGTCGCCAAAACAACTAGCGAAGCTTAAATTAATCGCGCATTAGGGCATTTTTCACAAACTTCTACTTACCAACTGTTCGGTCAACTTAGAGATGCTTTATGAGGCCAGAGATTTCCCACCAACCTAAAGGTTAGGAAGCAGTGCATACATGACTTGTTCTTTCGAAAATCTGATTTTCTGGGGGTATCAGAAAGCTGGTGCTGTGATGGACCAAGTATATTGAAAAGCATGGTGCCTATGCTGGTGGTGCTACAGAATCACATACTTTCTCGCTTTGTAACAGTTCGACAATATTATACTACTATATGAAACTGTATAAGTGTTTTCAACCAGCAAAAAGTATACGTATCCATATTACTATTTCCTTCCCGGAACACACATTTTGTTCGTGTTGTGGCGAAATTCGTGAACACTGAGTACGTGCTAATGAGGTTTCACTGTACTACTGTCATAGCTGGCAGCAAGTATCCACTTTATGTGAGCTTTCCCGCTCCCCGGGTCGCGAGACTTCAAACTAGTGGTGCTAAAACAGCACGTGCTTTCTCGCCCGTACTTTCATGCAAAATTACGCGAAAAGTACTCAAATTTTTGAAAAATTGCACACGACCTTATTTCCAAATATATCTTTAAGAAACAGATTTCATAAGGGAAAAAATCTCTATCTTCATAATTGTAGTTGTAGGAGAACGCCGAAAAAAATTTGAATTTTTGCAATTTTCGAAAAATCAGAGTTTTTAAAAAAATGAGACCTGCGCCATTCTCTTAAACGTTCTTCACACTATCCAATAACAAAATTTAATCAAAAACGATGGAGCCATTTTTATGAAAATTTTGAAAATGTCCCAGGGTCTTCATACAAAGTACGCCCAAAATCAAATTATCGATTTCAAGTTCAATGGGCCGTGACATTAACCTTATCTATTGGGGAATGTCAATTTTGGAGAAAATCGGCTGAACGGTTTAGCAGCTAGCGTTGCTCACAGACGGACAGACGTGTTGCCATCAAGTTTTCGGTATCAAGGACCCAGAAAACATGGATTCTGGTTACTCCACATGTTGAAAGATTTTTTTCTAAATTTAGCAACTGGATTTTTGGAACACTTTTTCGTTATCAGGGCCCTATAATAAGAGTTTTCGGGCGAAAATTCGCCGCTTTTTTCGCGTATCACATAACTTTTACTCTACTCCGACGAGAAAAATAAAGAACGGCACATGTAGGTGCGCGTTGAGAGAGCACGGGCGCGCTCGTGGACGGAGGGCGCACCTGGTTGAGCGTGTCTCGGAACGTGAGGCGCAGGCCCTGGTGCACGGAGACGATCGCCTCGCGCTGAGGCCACAGCCGCGCCGCGTCTTCGGCCAGCTGGCCCAGGGTCTTGCCCATGAGTGGCTCGTTGCCCGCCTGGTGCCAGTAGCTGGGGCGCGGCGTGGGGCGCGGCTCCGGGATGACGGAGTAGCCGCCGCTGCGCCACCTGCCGACAAAAAGAACGCGCTGCAGTCGGGACTCTATCAAATACTCACAAAGTCGAAAAATCCATCTCCTAGGTTTGACCGATTGGTTATTTTGTGTTTCTGGGCGCCTCGACTGCGGTGGTCATTAGTATCGTAAGGGTAGTGCATGCATTCATCCCGGAAGGTGGCGGTTATCTACCTCAACATGATGGTGAGACCTACATGTCGGTGTGTGGGGTTCTCCTTAACCAGGTATCTCCCACCGGCATGCAACCGCCCCAGTTCGTACAAGCTCTAAATTCTCGACTGGTCTCTCGACATGTGTGGTAGTGAAGTGATGTGTAAGTGAAGTGTAGTGTGTTAGTTTAAATCTGTGTAGGCAAGGGGCGAGGATAGGACAAGGAAGAAGAAGAAAGGATTGCGCGCGAGGGGGAGTCAATGATGATAATGGGTTCATTTGGAGATGAGAGCTAAATGAGCACCGGGGACTCAGCGGTGCAACCAAAGGGAAACAGCCAGCCTCCCTCTCTGCTATTAGTGGCCGGACGTGCTCGTCTCCCAGCTGTGTCATGGGTCAGTACGACAAAAATTATCGATGATTATTAGTCGGGTCACCGTCCGTACCTTCCCCGCCGAGAAGGCGCGCGAGACTGCAAATAAAGGCAGCCCGATACTAAATGTAATATCAACAGGACGGCATGCTATTTGTTGGGCAGGAAATTTCTACTAGTGTCTATGAATTCAACAAGCAGCAAATTTTAGCAATTTGTAAATTATTTGTAATCAGCTATTTCATTTGCAAGCCCATATTCACCCTCATGATAATCTGAATTGTAATTAAATGTGTTGTTTTAAGATATGTTTGTTTTATTAGACATGAAATCCCTCACCATTCCGCTCTCATAGAAGCAAAGATAAGCAATTTCAAAAAACCTCTCATCGCAAGGTTATACGCTGAGGTGACAAAAGTCATGGGATACCTCCTAATATTGTTTCGGAGCTCCTTTTGCCCGGCGAAGTGAAGGAACTAGACAAGACCTGGATTCAAAAAGTTGGTGGAAGTCCCCTGGAGAAATATTGAGCTTTACATTCAGATCAATAGCCGTCCATAATTGCGGACGTGTTGCCAGTGCATGATTTTGTGCCCGGACAGACCTCTCGATTATACCCCATAAATGTTCGATGGGATTCATGTCGGGCGATCTGGGTGGCCAAATTATTCGCTCGATTTGTCCATAATGTTCTTCAAACCAATCGCAAACAATTGTGGCAGTGACATGGGGCATTGTCATCCATAAATAATCCATTATTGTAGCTGAACACCATCATTTTCAGTCAATGATCGGTTCAGTTGGACCAGAGGACCCAGTCCATTTCCTGCAAAAACAGCCCACGCCGTTATGGAGCTACCGCCATCTTGCACAGTGCCTTGTTGACAACTTGGGTCCATGGCTTCCAGGGGTCTTCGCCACACGCGGAATCTACCATCACCTCTTACCAACTGAAATCGGGACTCATCTCACCCAGCCATGGCTTTCCAGTCTAGGGTACAATCGATATGGTCACGAACCCAGGAGACGTGCTGCAGACGATGTGGTGCTATTAGCAAAGACACTCGAGTCTCTCTTCTGCTGCCATAGCCATTTAAAGTCAAATTTATTGGCACTGTCCAAACGGGTACGTTTGTCGTACGCCCCATATTGATTTCTCTTGTTATTTCACGCAGTGTTGCTTGTCTACTGGCCCTGACAACTCTACGCAAACGGCGCTGCTCTCGGTCATTATGTGAAGGCTGTCGGCCACTGTGTTGTCCGTGGTGAGAGCTTACGCCTGAAGTTAGGTATTCTCGGCACACTCTTGACACTATGAATATTGAATTCCATAACAATTTCCGAAATGGAATGTCCCATGCTTCTAGTAGCAACTACTATCTTGCGTTTAAAGTCTGTTAATTCTCGTCGTCCGGCCATAATCACGACAGAAACATTTTCACATAAATTACTTGAGTACAAATGAAAGATCGACCAGTACACTGTCCTTTTATACTTTTTAGGCGATAATACTGCCATTTGTATACATGCATAATGCTATCCCATGACTTTCGTCACATTATTATAGGTAATTATATATATTTTAAGGTTTACTAGTTAATTCTGTATGTTTACGGACCTACAAAATACGTAACGGTATTGTTTATACCCTTGCGGGCCTTTCTGATTCTTTTTACCTTATAGCCTTTAGAGTACTTTAGGCCCGCTCTAATACCAACACAATATATACAACATTTTTATAAATTCGATTTATTAAAGTTAAGATATAAGCAAATACACTAAATAAGTGACATAACGCTCAAATAAGTAAAATAACGCGTTATAAACCATATTTTGCTTAATTGATGTGAAGATGGCAATTTTGAAACGTTTCCGTGAATTTATAATTGCCATCAATCACTCTTATTTCACTGTTCCGTATCACCTTTTTTTTAGACACATGCGCTTCTTGAGTAGCAGTACTTCTTTTTAAAATTCGTTGCGCCCTTAATCCAACTTATCGACACAACGCGTTTCTTCGCCTCTGGTCGAGCGTTGAGCGCAGAGTAATCCTCCATTATCTATCCTTCTATTCTAGAGGAAGCTATTTTTTATGTCTCATCTCGTCTTGTCAGTTGTCAAAGAGTACCGCCCGGTAGCATCTCCGCGTACGCGCCTCTTACTTCACGCGCACATGTTATTATTTCTAAAAGTAATAACATGTGTAAGGCACATCGGCTAACATCTTCGAAATATTATTGTTTGATGTTATGAAATATTCTAAATAACTTTTCACAATAGAGGCATATAATCTAAAAGTACCGTTTCATCAGCGCAATTCACACTATTATTCACACTGTTAGATAACTCTAAATTCACCAAACACATTTTCATACATTTTTCAAGATTTTTCTGGAAACCACTGTCCGTAGACTTGTTAGTTTTTAGAGAATTTCAGCAGCAATTTTACAATATTCTTGCTTTTTTTAATTTGTTGCGTCTGCAATTTTGACGCAACGCGCTTTCAAGCCCGTTAAGGGGCGTTGAGCGCTTTACACTGGGGAGTAATCCTCCATTAACTTGCACGCTTGGGGAGTAATCCTCCATTACCTTTCTGTCATGTCCCGTCGCGTCACGTCGCAGTCAGTTGTCAAACAGGACCGCCAGGTAGCATCTCCGTGTACGCGCCTCCTGCTGCGCGCTCCTGCGTCACTGCCCAGCGGCCAGAATTGGGAAGGAATAAGGATAGGGGCAGGGTTTAGGACACCACAGGGGTTGGACTAGCCCTTGTGAAGCAGCCAAACTCGTTTTGTTGGAACAAATTTCACACGAGATACGACGGGAATCGAACCCGGACCTCAGTGGTGAAAGGCTAACGACTTCGCTATGTGCCACGAGCAAACAAATCAATCCAACGAGTATGCAGTAGTAATTAGATACACATTCTGTTTTGTTAATCTTACGTCATATCGACAATTGACGATTACGCATCATTTCACTTTAGACGTAAGAAAAGTTTTAAAATGTTTCTAATTCCCGCTTAATTCAGCAACGAACTTGTAACCCATAAAGTTTTGTATGCACCACGGGCGTTACTAGATGTTTTTGCCCCTCTGGCGACTTCCAGAGACCCTCGGAGTTGGAAGTCGCTCTCGGGGCAAAAGCATTTTCTTAACGCCCTAGATACATAAATAACTATTATTCTATTTTCATAGCTGTACATTTTAACATCAGTTGACATTTTAATCATAATTTGGCACGCATCTGCGCAAGGAATTATCAGATTTCCAACAACTGTTTTCAGGCTTATTTGGAAATTTTCATCGTGACGTTCATCCTTCCAGAATGAGTGGCCATTCATACCCACGTAATGCGTCATCAATGAAATATGAGTTCGGAAATAAAGGAAGTCTCAAGTAGCCGGCAACTGGAACGTTGGTGAAATATGATACTTTTTTACGCAATGCAACATACTTCTCTCTCAAACACTCGCAATAACTTGAAAATTTAAATCCGTTTCTATGAATCGTTTTCAACATACTAAAGACGAAATGTTACGAGAAGGATGGACACAACTCTGTTTATTCATCATGCCATTTGCACGATCTTAAAATCATATTACGGTGGCCAAGAACAAGTAAATGGCAAGAACGCACTAACTAAATTTCTAGTGATTTTGCTTTCTTAGCACATACTAAATTATACCTTATTTTATACTGTATCAGGATTTTAATAAACATATTCACTGACATTGCACTTCAAATTTTCTCTCCTACACTCACCCGTCAAATGAACTTGAGTACTCACACTATCTGACTAGATACACATTTTAAAACGGCTTGTTCTTTACAATTTATGGTTAGATGCACATTTCTCCTAAAATCATTGATTGTAACGGCAGCAACGACAATAAGTGTTTTTCATAAAGTGGCAACAACAATGGAGTGGGGGGAGGGCTAGTACGCGAGTATCTCAAAATGGAGGCAAATAATGTGTTAAAAATTATCTTTATTTTTTCAAACAATGTTAGAAATTAATAGATATTTTTACTTCCAATATCTCACCTGCAATTTTCTTAGGACCTGCAGATAATTAGCGGTTTAAAAAAACATTATTACAACAAACAATTTCCGATAGTTTTAATACGTGAGAAAAAAGTTCCGAAATCATCTAAAAAACTGAGAGGAGTTCATAAGCGAAGGTGGCCTATCTCGGAGAAACACGGTATTTACAAACGTTTCTAAAATGCACCAAATTTCTTAAGCTGAACGTCTACTTATAACACTTCACTGGCATACAAACTAATACTGATAAAGTATTCGATTTCGAATTATACTCACTGTGAATTCTGTGAATCTCTGTGTCTCCTGGAAGATGACGGCAAATCCCAACTTCTAGGCGGAGATGAATTGCGTCTCTTAGAAGAAAGTTTATCGTGTTTCCTAGATCGTGATGAATGATCGCGACTTCTCGATGATGATGATGGTGAATAGTTACGATTTCTGTGAGAAGAACTCCGACTTATAGATGAACACTCATTACGTCTCGTTGGTGTTGTCGGTCGAACACGACTACTAGACGACGACGGCTGATCACTTTTAGACGATAAAGGCCTATTGCGATTCCTAGACGACGATGATTCATCACATTTCTTGGATGATGAAGCCTTATCACGATGTTCAGTCGATGATTGCTCATTATGTTTCTTAGATGTTGGTGCTTCATCACGATTTCTACGCAGTGATGGCTCTTCACGATTTCTGCTGGATGAAGACTCTTCGCGATTTCTGCTTGATGAAGACTCTTCGCGATATCTTCTCGATGAAGACCCTTCGCGATATCTGCTCGATGAAGTCTCTTCGCGATTTCTGCTAGATGACGGCACTTCGCGATTTCTGGTCGACGAAGTATTTTCACGATTTCTGCTGGACGATGACTCTTCCTGATTTCTTGACGACGGTTCATTATAAATGTTAGCCAGTAATGGCCTATCACAAGCCCGAGATGTTGATGGCTCATCGCGAGAAGTAGATGTTACAGACGAGCGTAAAAATACATGACCTCGCGTGCGCGACATTTTGAAGCAAATGCCAGCCAGCTAATACTGTGGGTTTCCGTCACCTAGTGTCGACTATCGATATTGCCTTTACGCTTGTTCAAATCGATTTATTTATACGATCGACAGGCATGTTCAGAAATTATCGCAACACATTTCTACAACTCTTATTGGAAAATTTAAAAATATTGACAGCCATAAATAATCTTGTAAATCAGAGACGATTACAGCATTTGAAACCTAAAAATACTTCCTGTAATAAACACTTGAAAGTACAATCATACAATTGCTTAAAACAACCAAACGAGGTTGGAAGTTACGTTCTTCTAGATTTCATGGAATTTAATCTATAGTATACTGGCTATTATTTTTTAAAGTTTAGATTATAAATTATGAAAACAATCTCGTTCATTAACACTTTTTATATTTAATTTTCGACAGAAGATGTTTAATAAAGACAGAAGAGAGGAAGACGCAGACTTGCATGGCAGCAAAGAGTGCGACAGGCAATGACGACAAGAGAAATGCAAGATGATCTATTGTCAAATAGAGGCATGGAGACTGAGAGCGGAGAAACGGCGAAAATACCCGGCGTTGCCCGGGTTTTCTTCATATTCAATCCTTGCGAATGAGGGAAAAGATCAATTTAGATAAACCACGGTGTTTAAGATTATTATTTTTAACGTAATTGGTTCAAAGTTTAATAAAATACTATAATTTTCTTTTATTTTATTTTACAACACATAGCTATTAGATGACATTTTTGTTATCTTATGCACCGCTTGTGACCTCTAGCGAATAAATTAGGTACCTGTTTTGCTGCAGCACTACTGGGCTCTGGCGGGATATATTAGGAACCACGTGCTCTAAGCGAGAGGCGATAAATGGTCGGGGTGCATTCACAAACATGTTATTTAAATTATTACTAAGTTATGCTATTAGTATATATGTTAATTCACAATGTATGCAAATATAATTTGTTTTTATTAAAAATAAAAACACGTTCATTGTTTGTTAAAAACTTTGGTTACGAACATAATAAAGTGGTTATGGGAATAATAAGTTCTTTCTAGAAGATTTCTGAGAACCGAGAGGGATGTTCTGACATCCAAATAAGGTACTTAGATTAACAAGATAATGAATATTGTTCAGTCACTGAGGTCTCAAAATAACCTATATTGTCTTCAATGTTGCATGGTCTTTATTTTTCATTAATGATAAATAAACGATGTAAGATAAATAAAACACAGTTTTATTTAACAATTATATATGACTGCAATTTTTTTCTGATATAGACTCAATACCTTTAAACTTTGAATTTTATTACTTTATCGTTACCGCTTACGTAGAAGAGAGAAAGTTAAGTAATGCTGCGCGAAAAATGTAGAATTTTCGGCAGAAAACTCTAATCACATGGCCCTGTAGCTGTATTCTCGAAACCATGCGAAATATTTCGTATGCGAATAATTTCATACGCTTGATTTCGAATAGCTGCATTCTCGAGCGTATTCGAAAATTTTCGCATGCATGCATTTGGCAAGATTGGAAATTGAATTTTATCTCTTCTCTGACTAACAAAGAAGAAGTATATTTTAGCATAGGCGATTTCTCTTTGGAGGCATTTCCCGTCTTCCACGAAATTCAAATAATCAATTTCATTGTGTTGAGTGTCACGTGCGTATGGTAGTGTGTTTTTATAGTGTTCTCTTACTTTTTATTTGAAAACCTTTTATTTCTATAAATATTTTAAGACCAGTAAATATAAATTAGTCTGAGTGATAATAGATATTTAGTTTTAAGTGATTTATATTTGACAACTATATTAATTTGTAAGAGAAGAAAATGGCACAATTAAAAAATAATGCTCACGCTAGACTGGAGCAAAAGTCAGCTCTTGCTGATTTTATGAATGCAAATAAAGCTCTGTCAAGTGGAAAATTCTCATCCACTTTCAGTGTCAAAGATTCTCAAAAAATGTGGGAACAGTTAACTCTGCAATTGAATGCCATGCCTGGTGCACACAAGGACTGGAAGCACTGGCGCAAAACATGGCATGATATGAAATCTGCTGTGAAAGGGAAACAGGCCAGTATTAATAATGAAAGGAGAGAGCTGGAGGAGGTCCACCACCACCAATAGATTTAACATGTGTGGAGGAAAAAATTTTATCAACAATACCCCAGACTTCAATTAAAGGGTTAAATTCAACAGCAGAATCAAGCACCGAATTTGTTTTCGAAAATGAACAGGGTGCTTTTGAAATAATTGAAGAGCATGGTGCATCTGTTACTGAGGATGATGATTTAATTTTATTAAATAACGTTAGCCAAGTATCTTCTGTAACTGTAGTGAGTACAGATGCTCCTGGACCTTCTCACATAACTCCTACTACAGAGATGAACAAGAAACAGAAACACACAGTGGCTGGAAAGCGGCTAGAGAGATCAGCAAATTCAACAGCTGGTCTTTATGAAGTGTCAAAACAAAAATTAGAAATTAAAAAAATGTATTATGAACAAAAATTACAACTTTTAGAGAGGCAAGTTATACCACTAGAGAACATTGCACAGCGTTTAAAAAATAATTAGACTTTTTTTATAGCCAGTGCACATGCTCTTTATAAGCTCTTTAAATGCAGCTATTTTGATATCAAGAATGATCCGTAAGCAGTGTGTGTTTTCTGCAACATATTTTAATTAGTTAGTACAGAGAAATAAAACTTTTAAAAAATCTGTATATTAAATGTATTTGGCCGCAGGGTTTAATTAGACAGTCTAAAAAAATTCCAGTTTCAAAAAGCAACTAAAACTGTGAATATAACTAAAATTATTAAAGTACATTATTAAAGCATTTTGACAATACAAGCAAATATTTACACATTAATTTAAAAGTTCATGAATTTTCTAATAAAAGTTTGTTGATACTGCCTTTCCTTTAGAAATTCATTTTGTGCTTGATGATTTGTGGGATCTTCAATGCACAATTCATCATATACTCCAAGATCCACATCATCATCATCTTAATTTTTTATCACTTTTAGAGAGGCAAGTTATAGCACAGGAGAACATTGCAGAGCATTTACAAAATATATAATTTTAAATTTTGTTTTTTTGTCAGAGCTTGTATTCTAATATAAACTAAATGCAGCATTTTTAATTGATATTAAGTATGAGCTTTAAGCAGTGTATGTTTTCTGTTATATATATCAACTATATCTAGAGAGAAAGAAAATAAAAAACTTCTAGTTTGAAAAAACAAATAAAGCTATGAAATATAACAAACTATAAAAATACATTGTTAAAGCATTGACAATCCAATCAAATATTTACACATTCATTTAATTTAAAAATTTATGAATAATAATTTCTAATAAAAGTTTGCTGATACTGTCTTCCTTTTAAAAATTCATTTTGTGCTTGACGATTTGTGGGATCTTCAATGCACAATTATTCATACACACCAAGATCCACATCATCATCATCATCATCATCATCATCATCATCTTCATTTCCTATGTCTGGTAAATTATGAAAAAGAACATATGTTATGAAGAACCACACAAGCATTTATAACTTTTGATGATTTTTCAGGAGAATGCAGTGCCCTGTATTTTAACAAACATCTGAACCTCATTTTCAAAACACTATTGCATCTTTCTATAATGCTTCGGACCTGTCTGTGATGGGTGTTGTACCTTTCTTCAGGAGTATTAGGTGGAGGATTTGAAATTGGGGTTTGCAGCCACGGCCTTAGAGGATATCTCGAATCTCCTAAAAGAAAATATCCCCTATGGCCTCTTTCATGCAGGTTCTTCATTAAATTTTGAATATTGCTATTTCTCCAAATAAATGAATCGTGGGTACTTCCTGGAAATTCAGCATTTACATTTAGAATGCGAAGATGTGAGTCACATATCAACTGCACATTGAGGAAATGGTAGTTCTTCCAGTTAACATATATGTGTTCAGGGTTACCTTCATCTATGATTTTTGGAGGCCATAATGCTATATGTGTGCAGTCCACACAACCAACAACTCCAACAATATTATATTTTTCAAAAAAATGTTGTCTCACTGTATTTAGTTCCTGTAAATTTCGAGGAAAATGGACCCATGAATTAAATATTTCGGGGTTGTTTAAAGCTTCAGTAACATGAATTGCTCCAGAAGCAGTAGACTGTGACACAGCCATAAACAAATTTTTGGCTACAGGATTTTGGTAACAACCAGTACCATAAAAATTTAAAGTTAACAAAACTTTAGTTTTGACACTAACTGCACTACTCCTCGTTGCCTGTTTTAAATGTGGCGTCAGCATATTAATAATAACATTGGCCACGTCTTTATACACTAAAATTTTCCACAAACTCCCTATCAGATATTTCAAACGAATCGTATTTATGATAAAACACTCGTGGACCACGTTCAACAGCTTCCCGCTGCAATTCTTCATTTTCTACCGCTGCTAAAATAAATATTTCATCGAAATTAGCCATTGTCCGAAACTTGGTGATCTATGATTAGGTTAGGATGTTAATTACCACAGCATGAAATCGCATACGATTTTGGAATTCGAATGGTGGGATACCATTGGAGTGAAATCAAACGCAAACTGTTCGGATTTTATCGAATACGAATCTCGAGAATACAACGACGCGTTTCGACTGCGAATTGACGTCATTTCGTATGCGAAAGAGAGCATTCGAATTTCGAGAATAGACCCCCTGGTCAGGAAAAAGCGGCCGGGAGGCCCGTGCGGTTGACTCGGTGACCGGGATGACTCAGTGCATCAACTGATGTCACTGCAGTGCCTCTGACAGGGAGGTCCTAGGTTCGAGTATCGACGGCAGCAGGATTTTCGACACTAGCTTTTCAGCTAAGGTGAATTCAGTCATTGTCTGGAGGAGAATTCTAGCGGCCGGCTGCTCTGGTCGGAATTTTTCCGTGGAATCTCCGATCAACATCAGATGAATGCCGGAGTAGTACCCTAACAAACGGGCTACCTCTTCCTTGTCCTAACCTTACCCTTAACACACACACTTACACTAACATGCACTACACGACCACACATGCCAGGAGACCGGTCGGGGACTTGAACTTGTCCCGACTGGGGCGGTGCGCGCCGGTGGGAGATACCTGGTTGTGGAAAACCCCACTAGTCGACGGTAGGTCGGCGCCGGATATCGCTATCCAGTGGGGGAAGATCACGGCCCCTCCCGATGATAAAAATGCACTATACTTACGGGACTAATGCCCCCTAGTATTTGACGCGCCCGGAATCACTAACAATCAACGAAAAAGTGGATAAATCCAGTTTGACAAGTTTAGAAAAAAATCATCTAACACGTGGTGTAGTCAGAATCCATGTTTTGTGGATCCTTGATACCGAAAAATCTCATGACAGCAAAACGTCCGTCTGTCTCTCCGTCCGTCCGTTGTCAATGCTATCGCCTAAACCGTGCAGACGATTTTCTCCAAAATTGATGTACGCTGATCAATATGAACTCGAGGCTCTGCGAGTGTGAAACCGATAATTTGATTTTGGGAGGTATATTACATAAAGACTCAAGAACATTTGCTAAATTTTCTCAAAAATGACTCCACGGTTTTAATAAACCTTGTTCTCGTTTAGCGTAGAGAACGCATTAAAAGTGAGGACGGTCTAAGTTTAGTTTAAATTGCAAAATTTATAAATAATGCTAGAAAGTATGTGCTGTTATAGACCGCTAGTTTGTCTTGATGCGCTTATTAAAGAGAAAACTACTTCATAAATATATAATGCATAAAACGACAACAGTCTTTCTTGACAAAAATGGGTTATTTGTTTAATTGCTGTAATACAAAAGGATGTGATGTCTACATTACGGTGGTGATTGCTTCAATTTTGAATCTACCTCAGCACCTTCAGCTAATTTAGAGTAGTGTAGTTCAAGGCAATGGTCATTCCTTATATCGATCAATCACTTTTTATCATCGTGATAATAAGTGCCAATTTTATCACGATAAATAATTCTCATAAGCAGATACGAAAGGATTTCCCTCCTAGCCCATTGAAGATATATCAAGAGATGAAAAATACTTTTTAATGATTTCTTCGAGCAGGTATTTTAAAATTAATTTTGGAATATGTGAGTTAGTGTGGCAATTTTTGGTTAGATCAAACTTATACGAAGTGATCTGTTTTTCAATTTTTGCAATCCACAACAAACGTTGCTCCTTTCCAAATATGTCTGTCAGAAAGGTAACTATACAGTACTGGGATTATCATTGAGAAATTCAGCATATTTCAATTCTTTACAAATAAAAAAAGATCCCAAACTCTTAAGTTTCTGTGTTCAACACAAACGAGTTTGTTCAGCATCCATAACAGAACACAGACAATTAAATCTGTTGATCCTTGAGCTTTTCTTTTAATAGAATCATTTACCATTTCTACAACAGTTTACAATTTCATTGAGTACAGGTCCCAACGACTAGCAACGATAGATTTTCTGTGAAGGAGGAAATGGATTAAAATTATATCCAAGAGATGAAAAATACTTTTAACTCTCTGAACTCTCTTAACTAATGCCAAAACACCTGTCAAATGACACGCCATTACAGGTCACCCACCTCTACAAACATTTTAATAAGACTGCCATGACGAACTTCATTAATAGAACAAACTTAATATTTCAATATCTTTATTTGTCCTTAAAAAATAAATTATTTTCAATTGTTTGCTTCGTACTCTTTCCATTAGTAATTTCTCTACATCCTTCTCCAGAGTTCGTGCTATCTCCATACTTGATTCGGTATTATCTTCTGTGCCTAAGTATCGTAATGCAGTTTTGTCACCCTTCAATGCCTCTTGCACTGTTGGAACACCTTTCCACTCTCAGAAGGCTCTTTTGCTGTCTTAATAACATAAGAGATGCTTTCGGTACCGGAAGGCGCGAGCGGCTAAAGTAACTGATCGCGACGCGGTAGATATCGCCAGGCTGTGACAGACGCATGATTCCTGTCGCCTACGTAGAACTCAACGCGCTTTGTTCTTCAAATTCGATAATAGAGAGAACCAACGAGCACAATCAATATAAACCAATGACATAATTAAACACACATCTGATACTAATTTATTACTGTAACCGGAAATTTATAACTGTAAACGGAAATGTATTATTGTTGCCGCTTATGAAATAAATTTTATTATAAACTGCAAAGTTATGCAACTTCGCTCTATATTCAAGTATCTAATTAGACAGTTCAAACGGACACAAACAACGAATAACTATTGGATATCTAATTAGACATTCTATGTTATTCTATTACCCAATAGAGAAATTTACTAATGTTCCCTTGTATTAAATAAATATTGTTAAAAACTGAGTCATAGTGGTCCAACCATGAACAATATATCTTCAAATTCGATAATAGAGACAACCAACGAGAACAATCAAATGAAACAAATGACATTTTATGCTAATTTATTACTCTAAACAGAAATTTATTTCTGTTGCCGTTATTGTAATAAAATATTTTAAAAACTTCATAGTTATGCAACCACGCGCGACATTCGAGTATCAAATTAGAGAGTAAGAACAGGCACAAACTCAAACCAATTTGATAATTAAACACACATTCAAAACTAATCTATTACCTCAAATAAATTAGTAGTAAAAGTAGCCGTGTATTAAATAAACATTCTTAAAACTGGTTGGCGAACCATTCCAACTTAAAATACGATAATAGAGAGAACCAACAAGCAAAACAAAATAAAACCAAGGACACAATTAAACACACGTTCGATGCTAATTTATTATTCTAAACAGAATTTTAACTAACCCTAATTAATTACTGTTGCCGTTCAATAATTAATTATTGTTCAATAAGGGAGAATTATGCAACCTCCCACGACATTCGTACATTATATTAGAGAAACGAACACGCGCAAACAAATAAATTCAAATGGATAATTGAATACACATTCATTACTAATTTATTACGCCAAAGAGAAATTCATTACTCTTGCCGCTTATTAACAAAATATTCTTAAGATATAATAAACTCTGCCAGAACTTCAATTACGATAAAAATTAGAACAAACGAGCACAATCATTTTAAACCAAATGGTTAATAAAAATACACATTCCATACTGATTTGTTACTCTACATTAAAATTTATTATTCTTGCCGTTATATAAATAATTATTATTAAATATGGCATTGATATGCAACCTTCCATGACATTCGTGTATTATATTACAGAGAACGAACGAGCACAAGCTAATAAAACTAAATGAATAATTAAATAAACATTAATTGAAATTTAATACCTTTGTCATTTATTAAATAAAAAAATTTCAATAACAAAATCATAGTTATCCAACCATGCTAGAATTTCTAATGACGATAATAAGGAGAAAGGTTGAGCACAACTTACTTAAATCATATGGGTAATTAAATACACATTCTATATTAATTTATTACTCTTAACATAAATTTATTACCATCGCCGTTTATTAACTACATATTATTAAATATGGGGTCATTTGTGCGGCAATATATGCATTAGAGTGTGATAATAGAGAATACGAATGGTGGTAATCAAATGGAACAAAATAAAGAATTAAATATTTATAACCGTCTTCGATTGTGGACTCTCTGTTCGACCCCTTGATCAGCACTGATCCCCTCCAAAAATCCATTGACCCTCGTGGGTGACCCTGTTTTGAATTTCTGGTTTAGACAAAAAATGATTTTTGCAGGGATGTTGGATGCTTCTACTACCATGATAAACACATACAGGGGAAAGTCAAGTAAAAGAAATTGAATTATTCAATGCTCTATTAATAATATATTTTATTTAACAGAAGTGGATATTTTTTATTGATTTGCAACATACTTTTTAGTTAGAATGCATGAAGAATTTTATTACCATTAAATTATGAAATTATTATAAACCATTTATGCAATATGTTTACAATTATAATTAAAAAGGAACTTTTCCAATTTACACTTGATGCTTAACACCAGACATAACTCTTACATTGTGTACAACTATAGTGTAAATTTATCTCAAGATACAAAACCATTCTAGGACGTTTACGTGTTACTGTAAATGCGAGGTTTTAAGCTACAGATATCTTTAGTTTTCGAAAAACTTCTTTGGAAGTCATTTAGAGAACTTTCGCTCTCTAATGCAATAATGAATACAATTCGCTAGAAGCGTACATCTTGACGGCGTAAAAGATATTTATTTTAAAATTGTGTAATTTTTTAAAACAAAAGATACAGTAAAATGGATTTTATGGCATCTTAATCATTGTATTTAGCTCTACCCGTTCAAAGAGTTTGTTGAAAAAATTTGGAGTAGTTTTTGAGAAAATTGCGTTTGATCGTTTTTGAAAATGCGGAAATTTGAGTTCTTTTTTTACAGAAAACTTATGAGTTTTCGAGAAATTTCCTTAGAAATCATTTAAAGCACATATACTCACAAATGCAATAATGTAAATAAATCGCCGCTAATGTACACACTATCGACGAAATGTTAAAAAAATAAATGTGTGTAAATTTTGAAAAAAAACAAAAGAATAGAGCAATATGACCTTCATGTCATCGTCTAGAGTACATTTAGCATTATTCTTACCAAAAAATTTATTATCGATTTCCTTTTATTAGTTTGTGACCGTTCCTTCTCTCTATTATCGTATTTTAAGTTCTGGCAAGGTTGGATAACTAAGATTCAGTATTTAACAATATTTATTTAATACGCGGCAACATTATTAAATTTTTCTTTGGGGTAATAAACTAGTATTCAATGTGTACCTAATTTTCTAATACGTTTTAGTTGTGTGTGCCCGTTGGTACTCTTTCATTTAATACTCGAATATCGTGCGTAGTTGTATAACTACGAAGTTTTTAAAATTATTTATTTCATAAACGGCAAGAGTAATAAATTTCTTTTTTTGTAATAAATTAGTAATAATAGAGTACTTAATATTCGTATTAGTTTGAATCGATTGTCCTCCTTTTTTATATTTGGTTGTGCCAGCTTGACAGTCGCCAGTCCGGGAGGTCCTAGGTTCGAGTCATGACGGCGGCGGGATTTTCGGCACTAGGTTTTCAGCTAGGTCGAAATCAGTCGCTGTCTGGAGGAGAATTCTAGCGGCCGGCTGCTCTGATCGGTAGTTTTCCGTGGTTTCTACGATCAACACCAGGCGAATGCCGGAGGAGTACCCTAACAAATGGGCCACGGACCGCGCGCGATATCCTTCCTCTTCCTTGTCCTATCCTCTCCCCTTGCACACACACACACACACACACACACACACACTTACACTAACATGCACTACACTACCACATATTCCGGGAGATCGGTCGAGCGCTTAGAGCTTGTCCCGGCTGAGGTGGTGCCCCGCTGGTGGGAGAGTCCTGGTTAGGGGGAAACCCCACTAGCCGACGGTAGGTCGGCGCCGGATCTCGCCATCCAGCGGGGGAAGATCACCGTCAGCTCCCGCGAAAAAACATGCACTACACTAACGGGACTAATGACCAAAGCAGTTGACGCGCCCGGAAACACGAAAAAATCAATCAATCAATCAGTCGCCAGTACAATCGCATTTATTTCATAAACGGCAGGAGTAATGAATTTAATTTTTGGGTAACAAATTAGTAATAAATGAGTACTAAATATTCCATTTGGTTTGATGTTATTGTGCTACGGTGTTTTTGCCAGTTTGACACACCCCTCTAGAGGATGGTAGGTTTGATTGTGACACAGCATTCTATCGACAAAACTTTCGACAAAAGGCTATTTTCAACAATTATCAGTCTTTAAACGAGAACCAAGACTAAGCGATTCTTCGTGCGTCTTGAAGTTAGATTAAACAAAAACATCAACATTTCAAAACATCGTAAGAGCAATTGCTAAGAAAGGTTGCAAACCTGTTTTTCAAATAAAAAGTGCTGAGAAGGGAACTCTGCCATCAGTGCGGACAATACAGAATGTTGCTAATTGTTTACCCCCTACCACAATTTTTTCTGCAAAGTGCATTTCCGTGAGCACATGGTGTTTGTAATCGTCAAATTTCTCATTTTTTAAAATGATAGTGGCACCTCAATTACAAAAATGTGGTAGTTATTCCGGAATAGTCATGACCCATTTCACCCCAGATACCGACTCATGGTTCCCCAGGCATGGAACACGATGGATCATTCCTTAAAAATAAGTTTTTTCAGATTTTTTTCTCCACCATTAATAATTTTTTGTTATTTACGTTAGTATACACGCACTTAGCCCCTTAGCAACCAACCATCTAAATACTGCTTTAAGAGCGCGTCCATAGCAACGGCCGCTAAAATATTTTTAATGGACTCTCGATCATTTTAGCGGCCGTTGCTATGAACACTTCCCAGACATTTTTCCAAATCTGCTTGCATTAGTAGAAAAAACATTCAACTGTCTGATCACAAACAAAGCATCCAGTACCACCAACCCTTGCTACAGAAAATCAAGAGTAATGACAATTCTGAACTCGCGAAAGTGATAAAAGTTTATTTTTAATAAGCGATAACCTAAAATAACAAAAAATGACAAAAATTATTGTATGTAACTCGTCCTCTATTAGTCTTTAAGGACTTAACCGGAAGGTTAACTACTCGGCTTCGCTATCACTCCGCCTCGCAGTTAACCTTCCGGCTGCGTCCCTAAAGACTCGTTTAGAGGACTCGTGACATAAATATCTATTGTGAATATAACCACACATTGTTAAAATATAAAGGTCTTTAGTTATTCAAATAAAATAAAATTATTCACCTTTAATGTAAGGGATTCTTGAATGTTCCAATCCTTGTGGCTCATGGTACCTCAGTTTCCCCTATGTAACTGGAAGGTTTGAATTTTTTTGACAAATTTCAAAAATTACTGAAAGAATCGAAATTAATTCACTCACAAAGCTTCCCACCCGACCTTATGATGTTTCTAAGTGTATGAATACACTATTTTGGAATTTACCTGACATAAATGTATTAGAATAATGGCTGTCATAGTCAATAGTTGTGCATTAGGAGCTTAATTTTTCCATTTACTAAACACTGTGAAATATGATATATATAAAACACTTTAAATTATTTGAAAATACTTCCTATCGACGTGATGCAGATTATAAAACTAATTTAAGACAGATAATAGCTCAATCTGTGAAACATTGTATAGGTCCGAAAATACATTTTTTATAATTTACATTAACTTCAAGCAGAAATTAGACGAAAGCTACTAGTTTTTCAAATAATTGTATATGACCTTTTTTAAGCATATGATTTTTACTTTCTCGTATACATACGTATATACGGGAGTAATATACGAAGTATAGAGAAAGTTATGTAATACTGGAGAAAATAGACTTCGAGAATTCAAAGGAAATTGGAGTTGAAACTTGGGGGGAGAAATTGAACGTTTTGAGGTCCCCTGATACAGACAAAGTAGTATTTTTCAAAACGTCCGTCAGTCTCTTCGCCAGTCTCTTCCGTCCGTTCGTCCGTCCGTCCGTTCGTCCGTCCGTCCGTCCGTCCGTCCGTCCGCCCGTTCGTCCGTCCGCCCGTTCGTCCGTCCGCCCGTTCGTTCGTCCGCCCGTTCGTTCGTCCGCCCGTTCGTTCGTCCGCCCGTTCATTCGTCCGCCCGTTCGTTCGTTCGCCCGTTCGTTCGTGCGCCCGTTCGTTCGTCCGCCCGTTCATTCGTTCTTTCGTCCGCCCGTTCGTTCGTTCGTTCGTTCGTCCGCCCGTTCGTTCGTTCGTTCGTCCGCCCGTTCGTTCGTTCGTTCGTCCGCCCGTTCGTTCGTTCGTCCGCCCGTTCGTTCGTTCGTTCGTCCACCCGTTCGTTCGTTCGTTCGTTCGTTCGTTCGTTCGTCCGCCCGTTCGTTCGTTCGTCCGCCCGTTCGTTCGTTCGTCCGCCCGTTCGTTCGTTCGTTCGTTCGTTCGTTCGTTCGTCCGCCCGTTCGTTCGTCCGCCCGTTCGTTCGTCCGCCC
>BLKR01015927.1:0-44134 GCA_011170035.1 Teleogryllus occipitalis
CTAACCGCAGACCTCTAGGGACCGCGAAGCGATTGGGAGACTCTGATGGGGTGACATTTTGTGCTCTTTGGGACTGCTGTCATTAGTTGCCATGTTCCAAGAAGGAATCGAAATTAGTTCCTCTGATATTTGTTATAGATATTTTGACACACTGTATTCTCGGAATCCAAGAGCATATGTACTGAAGATTAAAGTCCACCGTGTTCCCCGAAATGACACGTACGTGAGCGCCGTCCATCAATACGAGCGTCATTCAATACTCTGGCAAGGAGTAGGATGCTCGTTTAATTTCTTTTGTCGGTCACATGCGTCTTTAACCCCTGTTAACATACAACCCTGCAGGTTTGTTAAGTGCACTTGTACCTACCTGTATGTTAAGAAATTTAACATCCTTAGCAACGCGTTTTAACATCCGTAAACAACCATCGATTCATCGCAAGTCAAATGTTTGTAAAGGAAAAAACATGGCGATGTACAAAACAAATCAGATTCAAACAATTCAGAAGTAATTTACATTGGTTTGGGGAATAATTATTCTTAACTGTAATATTATTAATGGTACAATTATAAAAATGTATAATAGGCAATTAACCTAATTTTCCTCACATTCCACTAAATGAAACTACTCCGGTAATCGTATTTTTACTGACGATGTGAAGATGTCGCCACTGGAGGTCAATGCGCCAATTTCCTTACCGAGCGTCTTTTTTTAGGCATCTTTAGGTTCAGGAAGATTATTTGCATCCATCTCTCTCGAATAACGGTTTATGATTATTGTTTATAGAGATATTTCGGAAGCGACACCTCACAATATCATACTACTAACGTGCTGCACGAACAGAATTTACGTGTTTACTATCGCAGTAATGTCGTAAATTTTCGCATAGTTCGTGAGATTTTATGGTGGCCGATAAAATGATGAACATACCACGAAATACTACAGTGTTATTACTGCCGAGGCCAAAAGTTAAAAATCGAGGCGGAGCGTAGCGGAGTCGAGATTTTTAATTTGGACGAGGACACTCATAACATTTCCAGGTATGTTAATTGCTATAAAGTTGTTATCTCCTGTCGTCTTATTTTTATTATTTTTATATTCTTTTCTTATTTATTTGTTTTTACAAACTCATTTTGTTCTATGACGTATATTCTAAGTAACAAATCATTGTTTATGTTATTAATTAAATGATAATGAATTTACTTGGACGTGACAGTGTCTGTACAATTGAGCTCGTTAGCTTTTTCCTTATCACCAACGTTGTACATTGCTAGGGCGCGTCGTGTCCAGATATTTTAATTCTTCTGCTCCTCAGATCTCTAGTTGCGAAGCGTCTGATTGCCCGAGCGTGTGTGCGGTGCCGACTACCTGCACACACGTGCAAGACCCTGCTTACTCCGACACTCAAAATGTGAAATTGAAAATTGCTCACTGTGAAACCTTCTGAATTGTACCACCAGATGTCATTCCATTAGAACCACACTTTATTGTGACCGGGTCAGATTTTTTTTTTGGGGGGGGGGCTTATTGAGACTATCTATCCGAAAAATATTTTTGGTAGAATATCCTTGAACCGTAAATAATAATGTGCAAAAAAGTTTCTATCTTGCTTCATTTGCTCAAACTTTACGATGCAATCTCAGAGCCGTAGGAAATTATGTTATGGATTCTCCACAGCAATATTATAAGGAACCTCCTTGCATTCTATTGGCGCTGTAACTACACTATGTTGAATTGGCCATGACGGGCTTCTATGAACCTTGGATCACAGATATGGCGCTATGCTTTCAATATGTTTTGTATCAAACATAACCACTTAATTAGCTATTAATTAAGAAATGTTCATTTATTTACATCACTCATTAGAAATGCTAGTGTTATTACCTACACTTAGTTTTATATCGGCAAACTCATTATAGTTTATGACTGTGGATGCACGAAATGTCGTACAGCTGATGCATGAGCTGTAGTACTCATATGTTAAATTTAACGCATGAATATGGCGACAATGTATGTTTTACTTGTGGTAGTTGGGAAGGCTGGATCGTTTGCTGTAGGCTCAATGTTTCGCCTATTTTCCATTGTTATTTTACATGATTGTAAGTAATCACTTTGCACGATAATAATAAATGTACTTCAGTCGTCTCAAAAAACAAAATAAAAAGGACTAGGGGAAAATATTTCCCAAAACTTCATGATCATTCCAATACACCCATCATCAACCCTTTTGACAACAGTGAAGCTATCAGAGAACTGAAACTACATCATCCTTTAGAATTTTCTTCTAGATTGTAAATAATTAATTTCTGTAATTAGGTGTAGGTGTATGCAGTAATTATGATGGCGTGTATTTGTTATGTAGTATGTATAACATGTAATATTCGTCTACCTAGTAATACCTTGAATAGGCATATTAATCGGTTGTCATGAATGGACGAATTACTCCTTTCATGTATGTGTTAAAACTATGCAAATTTTCCAAATGATCGTAACAAACAAATTGCAAGTAAAATACTCGTACTTATTATAAAATTTCTAGGAATGAGAAATTATTTATAATAATAATAATAATAATAATAATAATTATTATTATTATTATTATTATTATTATTATTATTATTATTATTAATTCTTTGCGGTTCATAACGTTCCATTCTTACCGCCAAACAACTGCAAAAAAAACAATTTTTATCTGAGTGTCCTCCAGCTAAAAGGCAGGTTTACGTCAAAAAAAAAATCCGCGAGGTTTTTCCGCGAGCGGTCGTCCGTGTCGCTTCCCAGAGGCGGTCGCCGCCGCTCATTCGGCCGAAAGTAGGTCCGGGCGCGTGCCGCCGCCGCCGCCGCCGCAGCCACGGGGCCTTTCGGAGCGCGCAAGAGTTACGCGCGCCACAGCCTCCGCCGACACCGCCGCCACCGCCATTGCCGCCACCGCCATCGTCACCACCGCCTCTGCCGCTGCCGCCAACACCCACCGCCGCCACCATCGTCACCACTGCCTCTGCCGCCACCATCGTCACCACTGCCTCTGCCGCCACCGCCATCGCCACATTGCCGCCACCACCGCCGCCGATACCGCCACCGCCTCCGCCACCACCGCCAGCACATCCACCACCGCCACCTCCGCCGCCACCGCCACCGCCGCCACCGCCGCCACCGCCGCCACCACCGCCGCCAGCACATCCACCGCCGCCGCCACCGCAAAAGTTTACAATTGCGATATTTCTGACATACTAGAAGTGCAAGAGAATGAATGCTGGATGCCTCCGTACGTTTGGTTTGATTGATTGATTGATTTTTTCGTGTTTCCGGGCGCGTCAACTGCTTTGGTCATTAGTCCCGTTAGTGCAGTGCATGTTTTTATCGGGAAATGGCGGTGATCTTCCCCCGCTGGATGGCGAGATCCGGCGCCGACCTACCGTCGGCTAGTGGGGTTTCCCCCTAACCAGGACTCTCTCACCAGCGGGGCACCGCCCCAGCCGGGACCGGCTCTAAGCTTTCGACCGGTCTCCGGGAATATGTGGTAGTGTAGTGCATGTAAGTGTGTGTGTGTAAGGGGAGAGGATAGGACAAGGAAGAGGAAGGAAAGATAGCGCGCGGCCCGTGGCCCGTTTGTTAGGGTACTGCTCCGGCATTCGCGTGGTGTTGATCGGGGAAACCACAGAAAACTACCGATCAGAGCAGCCGGCCGCTAGAATTCTACTCCAGACAGCGACTGAATTCGTCGACCTAGCTGAAGAGCTAGTGTCGAAAATCCTGCCGCCATCAGGACTCGAACCTAGGACCTAGGACCTCCCGGTCAGAGGCGCTGCAGTGTCATCAGCTGATGTACTGAGCTACCGCTCCCGGTCCGTAGTTTGGCCTTATCCAGGGCGTGATATCTGACGGAACGCGACGGAATGGGGTTCCGGTACCTCGGGAATAATTATTGATTTATCTGATAAATATATAACTATTTTTATCAAATTAATAGTTCATTTGGGGGCGTTCCGGAACCTAACATTTTAGAAATCAAGCACTGGGCTTATCATGTTCAGTCATAACAATTGCAGATCACCATTCCTCCTTCTATTTCTGTATTCTCTGCTCTAATCTCCACTGACGCTCCCACGCAGCTATTGTGAAAACGGTCCTGTGTGGGCGATGTTGTGAAGTTACACGATTCGATTCATTCAGTATCGATACCGTTATCGGAGCAGTAAGGCGCGTCCGAACTATTTAACATTTAACACCAACTTGTTAAATGTGTACATGCTAAATGCAAATGTGTCGCGTCTACACTACTTAACATGTTAGCATTAACATGATGAACTTAACTTTTTATTATGTTGAATGTTTTCCAACACAAATAGAAAATACGTTACGTCATTCCTTCGTTTTCGTGTTGTCAACTAAACTTCTGACACGATCGTTAGTTTGTATGGCAAAAGCTCAATTCTCTGTGTTCTTGATTTAAGTTAACTGGAATTATTAAAGGAAGAAACAATGAACCTCTGGGTGGCTGTGATGGTGCACCCAGACTTACGGAACATTTTGTGAAATGTATTTAGCTCCATCGCAATCGTAAAAGAAAATATAAAAACAACACAAAATTCACTAAATTCAAAGACCAAATTCTTTTGAACTCATCTTTATTGTCAACTTTGCTGACATGTTAACAGTAATGTCAATATTCAACGGTTATCATTACATTAACACGATACAATGATACAACGATTAACATTTACATTTTGTACGAGTATGCTGAATTACTCAATACGTATATGTTTCACACCTAACGAGTTGGCGTTTCATGTTGAGAAGTGGAGACGCAACTATATATAAATGTGTGGAGGTATTAGACCTCACAAGTGTCTCTGACCGATTAACTATCGATCGTTCAATATCAATTAATATCGTCGCATGGCATAAAACAAGGAAACGATGTAAAGTTTTGATGTTGAAAACTTTCCCGGGATATGTTTAATAAATAGTGTGTTTGTATAATTGATGCCGACCTGGATTGGTTAGAGCGTGTGCTAACTCAACACCTCGGCTTGAAGGGTCGCGGGTTCGAGTCCCGCCGTAAGCATGGTTGTTTGTCTCTCGTTTCATGTTTGTTGTCACGGAAGGCCTTGTGAGTCTGCTGATCACAGACCGAGGGGCCCGCAAGTGAGTCAGTTTCTAGTGTTAAGGTTAATATGTGTCCCCATGAAGGACTAAGTGGCTACCCGGCGCAGATAGGTGAAATCGGCATTCCCAGAAGCTGGGAAAAGCCCCAGGAAAAAATGTTGGTGCAATTCGTATTTATCTGTAAATGTGATATATTTTACTTCTTAACGTCTGGAATAGTAGTTTATGCAATTAGTTTATAATGTTAAGCTTTATTGCATGAGTAGATGTTTTGAAAACGAGCGACGTTAGGAGCGAGTTTTCAAATTTGTACGAATGCAATAAAGCAACATTGTAAACGAGTTGCATAAGCTATTTTTTTGTATAACAGCATTGTAAATTTACAAGAGAATCAAACTTAATTTCGCGAAACAACTTTCTTCTGACGTCTCGGGTGCTTGACATCCAACGCCCTCTGGAAATCAAATTCAAGATGGCATTGTTGACATCCGTGCGAGAAAACGGTGGTCGGCTGTTCCGTCTTCTTCTACCTCCCCACGATTCTCTCGTTACTATTGGCTGAATGTGTGAAGACGTCATGTCGCGTTTAATAATGGCGATGACGTCATGTAGCGTGCGATAAAATACTGGATTATGCACGATTCGGGGAATCGAAAAGGGTCGTTTATAATGATGGTATACAAAAAAAGAAATATAATTCCCCTCTAAATGACAGAGAATGTATGTCAGAGAATTTTCCAAAGGGACAGAATAATGCTTTTTAGTCATTAGAGTATTATAACACGCAGATATCTTAATCTTCAGCTCATTATTCATACATATTTACTGTAGTGTTTCGTCCTGTTATTAGTGGCGGGTTTAAGTGATATGTAAGCATTGAGAAAACAGATACAAAATATTTGTGCCCGAAGCAAATGATGGCTTCAGCTAATTCTTTAGCTATACTTTGAGATTCACGCGAGTGTAATTCAATGGGCCGCACTGCCTCATTACAGAATTATCAGAGAAATGAAATAACGTCCGAGTCTACGTGACTCTTGCAGGAGCAATATCTTAGGCAACATATGCAGGGCGTTCTCATCGGCGTCATGATTAAAGCGAAATCGCTTAAACGACTTCAATTCACTGCGATTAGTACGATCAAAGGACCATTCGATTTCGTTGTAAAACGGAATATCTATAACAGGAATCCTGAAATGGCTTTTTATCAGTTCTTAAATTTCTCGAAGCACGTTCCTTATTTTTAATGTCCTGTCTCAATGAGAATAACAGCAGCAATTACAAATAAGTTCATTGCTTATAAAACAATGAACCTACCTCATATACGTTGATACCTACCTCAAATACATACTTCAAAATTATTTTCTTTTACAGTGCAATTACTTGGCAGGTCCAAAAGAAAGGACAAAAACGGAAAGTATAACACGAATTACTTGTGTAAGAAAAAAATAATACATTTGTTCTTAAAATTATTTTCACAGTCAATTGACACGTAGTTAAAATGTTTTTGAAAGATAGATCTTACGTTACAATAATGCAGTCAATATCGATTTTCGTAACGAATGAGGTAAATTAAAATATAATAAAAAGTGCGATGGGATAGCTGTGTTTTGATTGATTTTTTCATGTTTCCGGGCACGTCAACTGCTTTGGTCCTGTTAGTGTCGTGCATGTTTTTTCTCGGGAGATGGCGGTGATCTTCCCCCGATGGATGGCGAGATCCGGCGCCGACCTACCGTCGGCTACTGGGGTTTCCCCCTAACCAGGACTCTCCCACCAGCGCAGCACCGCCCCAGCCGGGCCAAGCTCTAAGCTCCCGACCGGTCTCTCGGAATATGTGGTGGTGTAGTGCATGTTAGTGTGTGTGTGTGTGTGTGTGTGTGTGTGTGTGTGTGTAAGGGGAGAGGATAGGACAAGGAAGAGGAAGAACTGATCGTGCGCGCTCCGTGGCCCATTTGATAGGGTACTGCTCCGGCATTCGCCTGGTGTTGATCGGAGAAACCGTGGAAAACTACCGATCAGAGCAGCCGGCAGCTAGAATTCTCCTCCAGACAGCGACTGAATTCGACACAGCTGAAAAGCTATGTCGAAAATCCTGCCACCGTCAGGACTCGAACCTAGGACCTCCCGGTCAGAGGCGCTGCAGTGACATCAGTTGATGCACTAAGCTACCGCTCCCGGTTGTAACTGGGTAATTCTAGTAGATTCTCGTAGAGTTAGAACAAAAATTACTCACTTTTGTGACATACTTTTAAGACATTGTAAGAAACATTATACATTTCAATGTTGACAAACATTGAAATTGAATATGAAATCCAGAGAACGGCATGCACAAATGTGTGATTGCGTAATATATGAGTGCACTTGTCCTGAAAATTTTGAAACGACTAATGGACATCTACCGGCTATAGTCGTTATCATACCGGGCTACTGATCCCAAGTTCGCGGGCTAAAACCCGGCCAAAGTTGGGGGATTTTTGAGGTGACATAAATCGACGGCATACATGCGGGTGTTTGTCGGCATGTAAAACAGATCCCAGGAAAGGCACTTGGCCGATCTTGGCAAAATTATATCCTCTAGCAATTTAGCACCAATCAGAGTTTGGATTTTAATTACTGGATTAGACTGCAGATAATGTACTTTGCCCGCTACCTGATATTCAAATCACACGTGAAAATCGGCGCACAAGCGCCCCTAGGGAAGGCAATGGTAAACTACCCTAGGTATACTTGTTGAGGATAAGTCTCACAAGAAGGCGCTAGGCGCTTCTGGTGACTAACCTACGCACTGTACTTGGGTTTTCGTAATGTGGCGCGTAAGGGACTTGTCTTCACAATGGAATATGGTAGGGCTTTTCGCGTCTTTCTCGGTCGTGCAGCAGGATGTCGCTGGATCTACAAAACTGCTTGATACGGTCGCGATCATGCGACATCTGGCGGCACAATCGAAAAAGACGCACAAAGCCGTGCCATATTCCATCGAGAAAAGAAGTCCCTCACTCGCCAAGTTACGAAAACCCAAGTGCGTAGGCTATACTTGGGTTTTTCTAACGTGGCGGTTGAGGGTAATATCTTCTCGATGGAATATGGCACGGCTTTTTGCGTCTTTCTCGGTCCTGCCGCAAGATGTCGCATGATCGCGACCGCATCAAGCAGTGCTGCAGATTCAGCGACTCTAGGGGCAGGACTGAGAATGATTCAAAAAGTCGTGCCGAATTCCATCTTGGAGATACTACCCTCAGCCGCCACGTTAGAAAAACCCAAGTATAGTCTCCAGAAGCCCCTATCGACATCTTATCTCTGTCTCCGATTTCAAGTAGAAACTTAGAACCTCTGTATTCCTCGGGTGCTTCGTCTGCAACGTGACGCACGTTAACAAACATTGCGCAGACTGTCGGATGCGTCACGGCCTCCACGCTCTCGCTATGCCAGCACTTGCTCCGGAGATTTTGGCAGCGCCTTTCGGCCAAAGACCTCCCCGCCGTTTCAGGATGGAAGGCGGAATTCAGCGTCTGCTCTGGGTTGTTGGTTGGTTCGTTGGTTAGTGATTCCGGGCGCGTCAACATATTAGGTCATTAGTCCCGTAAGTTTAATGCATGTTTTCTCCTCGGAAGATGGTGGTGATCTTCCCCCGCTGGATGGCGAGATCCGGCGCCGACCTACCGTCGGCTAGTGGGGTTTCCCCCTAACCAGGACTCTCCCACCAGCGGGGAACCGCCCCAACCAGGACAAGTGCTAAGCTCCCGACCGATCTCCCGGAATATGTGGTAGTGTAGTGCATGTTAGTGTAAGTGTGTGTGTGAGGGGAGAGGATAGGACAAGGAAGAGGAAGGACAGATCGCGCGCGGTCCGTGGCCCGTTTGGTAGGGTACTGCTCCGGCATTCTCCTGGTGTTGATCGGAGAAACCACGGAAAACTACCGATCAGAGCAGCCGGCCGCTAGAATTCTCCTCCACACAGCGACTGAATTCGACCTAGCTGAAAAGCTAGTGTCGAAAATCCTGCCACCGTCAGGACTCGAACCTAGGACCTCCCGGTCAGAGGCGCTGCTGCTCTGGGAGGAAAAGTCCTTCTCAGCATGGACATGCGCAGCCTAAATCTAGAGTGGGGGTATTAACGACAGTTTCGGGCCCTCTATGCATTAAACTCACATTTCTGGGCCCCCTATCGACATGCATATAAATTTTGTTTATATATGACATTTTACTTGTACAACTATTTTCAATTTAAAAACAAAATTACTTCTTCTTCTACCAACGATGATTAGGCTTCAACTTGTTCCGGTGTCCACTTTTTCTTTGGTCTACCTACATCTCTTCTTCCTTGTGTAGTGTGTTTCTATTGAAGAGCTAATGCCGGCAATTTCTCATTCGGCATCCTTTGCAAATGTTCGTACCATTTCTTCTTATTAGTACGTATTGTATCTATTGTGACCTTTAAGTCTTCTCTTACATCCACATTCCTCTTTTATCTAGGAGGGTGTATCCAGGAGTTTAAATTTACTTTGAAATATACTTTTGGGTGATTGAAGGAAGTATCGACTACAACATTGCCGCATTTTTCGGTGTTTCCGCGCTCCCCCCCTGCCCCCCCCCGTGCGCACGCCGATAATTATAGGTCCTCTTTTGGGAATCGATATCATTTTTGTATTTTAATTATATCTTGGAATATCAAATCATGTCAAAGACGAGCATACATACCGTAATTGGACACATTTTCTGAGGTTTTAAGTTTGTCCAGAAAAAAATCCAATTTGTCTAAAAAATTAAATGGTTTTATCTTTAATGTATCTCAGTATGTTAATATTCCAATAAGAGATATGAAAGAAATTATTTTGATGCCAAATTGTCAAACCAGTTCATAACCTACACAATTATATGATTAATCGTGATATTTGCGAAAACATTCAGCCTATTTGAACACGCCTTCTCCACCGGTCAGTGGAACGATAAACTGATTTGGAAATTGGTTAGACCGGGCGGCGGTGTAGGGCACTCTTTGAACAATTTTATGTAGTGTACGAGTAAATTGAAAATTTTGTTATGCGATGTTTTGAAAAAGTAAGATGAAACTGGAGCTTGAAATTCAATCCAGTTTGGGAATCAAATTCGTGAAATTAATTGAACCGCGCCATCGCCAGTAATGACAACTACATACGCTTTCCCCCGATTTTTTTTTCGTGATCATTCTAGAGCAGAGACTGGGTGATGAAGGGAATCCGCAAATTATCGAGTGAACTTTAGAATGAAAGTTTAAAAAAACGATATCCTAGAACCATGATAATAATAATAATAATAATAATAATAATAATAATAATAATAATAATAATAATAATAATAATAATAATAATAATAATATGCAATAAAAAGAGGCTAAGTACTTTCGAAGAAGACAATTGTCATGGTATTCTTCACATATTACCGCAGTAAATTTGATAATGTAACCATATTTTGTATTTAGTCACGCCACAAAAATTAAAAGAAATAATAATGAAATACCTCTTCATTTAAGTAGAATTATACGTTTCCTGACAACTCAGTTCGTGAAAAAACAATTATCTCGGAACATTCCAAAACCAGAACATGCCATTAAGTATTTTACTTATTAAGCATCAAGTTAAAACATTTTCTAAAGTTTTTACACTTCCTTAACATTCTGAATAGACTGTCGACATTTTAGCTTACATTGTTCTATTAGTGGTTAAATATATATTCTACAGCTTCAGAGCTGAATTCAATGGACGTATATTTAATGAGGAACTCACATGACATTTGATTCAAGACGTTCATGATATGGAGAATTGTTTACGAAGTTCTCAGTCATTATCCTTCTCATAAAAGCGAACAAGAGATTTGCACACCCATGATGTATTATTTCTGAGATTGCGTTATCATTGTGCGCGTGGCAGGCACATAATGATCTTATTGCTCATTACGAAGATAAACCGCCTACATTCAGTTGAGCAAGTACTAGGCAAGAAGAAAGGTGCAAATGAAAATCCGTAAAATGAAGGATGAACGACATTTTCGAAACCCCTCTGTTCACTCTTTCTTTAAAATAAATGATTTTTTTCTTAATACATTTATTTTCCGTATTGCAACCTAATGTATCTATGTTGTGATTTGGGGAGGGGGCTGGTTGACGCCAGATGGTAATTTTTTTTTACGTAAACTTGTTAAGTTTTAGCAAGTTTGATTATATGTATAGAAGCTATTCCTTATGGTATTTTTGACTTTTGGATTTACAGAGTCGTTAAAAATCATCATGTCCAGATGTGCCTACCAACTTCATTTGTGAAGATAAAGAAAAAAGCGTGAAAGAAGATGAATAAAAATAAAAATAGTAGCCCTGTTTCCCATCTTCAAATGTAGGTCTCACTTATGCTTGGAGAGGAGCTGACTCTTCGACGTATAAAACGCTCCAAACATTCCAAAATAAAATCCTTCGCCCTGCCGTCAAAGCGCCTTGGTACGTATCAAACAAGCAACTCCACAGAGCGTTTGACCGGGAGCGGTAGCTCAGTGCATCAACTGATGTCACTGCAGCGCCTCTGACCGGGAGGTCCTAGGTTCCCACTCCCCACGGCGGCAGGATTTTCGACACTAGCTTTTCAGCTAGGTCGAATTCAGTCGCTGTCTGGAGGAGAATTCTAGCGGCCGGCTGTTCTGATCGGTAGTTTTCCGTGGTTTCTCCGATTAACACCAGGCGAATGCCGGAGCAGTACCCTATCAAACGGGCCACGGACCGCGCGCGATCTGTCCTTTCCTTGTCCTATCCTCTCCCCTTACACACACACACACTTACACTAACATGCACTCCACTACCACATATTCCGGGAGACCGGTCGGGAGCTTAGAGCTTGTCCCGGCTGGGGCGGTGCCCCGCTGGTGGGAGAGTCCTGGTTAGGGGGAAACCCCACTAGCCGACGGTAGATCGGCGCCGGATCTCGCCATCCAGCGGGGGAAGAATCACCGCCATCTCCCGAGAAAAAACATGCACTACACTAACGGGACTAATGACCAGAGCCGTTGACGCACCCGGAAACATGAAAAAATTAATCAATCAATCACAGAGCGTTTGTTCTTCACACGATCGATCATTATATCAGGTACCAATCAAATACATTTTTTCTTTCCTTCTCATCCTCCCCTTCAACTTCCATATTGAAACTAGGAAAAACATAACCAACGCCGAAAAATCATACGTAAATTCCCAAAACATACATTCGAACCGTTCTAAAGGGAAACCCTTGATTTCTCAAAATTACTTTCTGTAACTTTTTCTTCCTGTAATTGTAACCTACACCTCTATTTTCATCGCACACAATAACAATTGATTATTGAGGTCTCCTGTGGGAGTATCGTCGCTCTCCTGTTTGTAACTCTAAGTAAGTTTAAGGCCCCTACACACGCACCAACTTGTCGGGCCGACCGTCAGGCCAACCAGATTGTACGCTTTGCTACACACGGCCCAACTAGATCCCGATTTTTCAGTTGTGCTGGTAATTTCCGGAAGGAAGGTGTTGGCTTGGTGTTCTATACTCTCTGGCTTGGTGTGGGTCTCTCGTGTGTGTTGGAACATGTCGCTAAGCAAATATCAGAAGATTGGACTTGGTATTGCCACGTGTGTGTTAACAGAAGAGGACGAGTCAAGAAAAAGGAAAGTTTGGTGCAAAAGAAAGTGGCTCCTCCGAAAAAAATATCCAACAGTAACCTAACCTAATTTAACAATAAAACTCTAAATAATGAACAAAACTGTAATTGAAACTATATAAACTCTGAAATTAAAACTCTAAACAAATTAACAAAACTTTAACAAATGAAACTATATATACTCTGAAATAAAAACAACGAAAATAACAAAATAATAAACCAAACACTCGACACAGAACCCTAGAACACAAGTAGCACGGTAGCAAATCGCAAAGGAAGTGATCGAGGTAAGAATCGGGCACGATGAAGCACGTGGATTTGCATGACGAAATCTGCGGAAATTAGTGGAAACTTCAGCGCTGTCGTCGGCAGTTGGCCCAACCACGCTACACACTACACAATTTGTTGGGCCGTGTGGTGGGGGAATCGGCTGTCGGGTGGTCGGAGCCAACCAACCGCCCGACCAAAGTTTCTGTCGGACGACTTACCTACACACGATACAATTTGTCGGCCCGACTGGCCGGTCGGCCCGACAAATTGGTACGTGTGTAGGCCGCTTTACAATGCGTGCTAAGTTTTTTTTCTTTCAATTTCCCCCCTCCAGTTGCCCTGGAGACGCGGGAATTTATTCAATGTACGGAATACAAATAATTGCTGCAGCCCTTTCGGCGTTTGCAGCTTTGGGAGGGCTTGTATCTTAAACATACTACTTAAACTAGCTTATAATTAACTTATAACTATGCACAGTGCCACTTTGTGATCTTTAGTTATAAGCATTTGATATTTAAAACAATTCTTTAAGCGTAAATGAAGTCGTAGGCTTCCGCGGCCATAGTCAATATTACAATCTTGGCTGTCCGGGTGACGACGCGTTAAGTGATGTGGTACTACCCGGACAGCCAAGATTGTAATAATTCTTTAAGCGTGTTAAGTTGCGGTTCTATTCATTCTTATAAAGCGCTTGCCTCGCTGTATGAGAAAATAAATAAATAATTTAAAAAAAGTGGGTCTGGGGCGCTGGGATGTGGGATTGTTGAGGTTGGAGCACTGATTGGTCCGGCGCCGCAGGGATTGGTTGCTGGCGAGGCGCCCGCGGTGGTCACTGGGGCGTTGCCAGATTGGGCGGAATTCCGCTTTTGGGGCTAGAAAAAGAGTAGACAATGCGGAAGAAAAATTCAATTCGCGGAATTCCGCCCAATGGGCGGAATTCATTATTCAGAATCGCGAATTGGGCTATGAACAAAATCAAAATGATAAAATAAACTTTATAATCATGCTTGCATAATATCATGGTGGAAATATATTTCCACCATGCATAATATATTGAATTTCCGTCATAAAGATGATGAATTAAAGATTTGATATTAGATATGTTTTATCAAATGTTATGGTTCGTTTAAAATCAACACTTTTAAATGGGCAAAAAGTCTCATGTTAACAAAAAGTTGTTGATTGAGTTCCAAGGAGTCATAAAGTTTGTCATTATTGTGTTCGATAGGAAAATGATACTTGAGAATCTCAAGTATCATTTTCCTATCGAACACAATAATGATATAGCTTATCTAGGTATGTAAATTCATAAAAATCGTTGCAGATTTATCGTATCTTGATATTAATTTTATAAAAATGTTTAATAATAAATTTAACTAAATGAAAAATAAATAAATAAAATAACTTATTGTGTATTTTTATTTATTATTTACCGAAAACTCCGATTTGTATTGTTTGTATGAAAGATTCAAATATTTAAAGCCATTGGGCGGGTTAAGTGCCATCTAACGGCGGATGCATGCCACAAGACTCAGGCAACCCTGGTCACTGGGGCGTTGCCAGGTCGCGGTCCATGCCGGGCCAACCACAGTCTAATAACTAGGGAACGGAATTCATTGAAATAAAAAATGCAAAATATGTACATATATATGTACTTATTTTTTCCAAAACATGTAAGAAAAGTAGAAAATATGTAAAATAAAAATTCATTATTGTGTTAAAAATTGTTCTCGTGTTCACGAAACATTTCAAAAGAGTCACGAGGAATATTTATTTCTGATGTGAAATAGAAAAAAACACTTCCAAACTGTCTCAAATATAATGAAGATTCCTGAGTCAAACAATGCAATTATTTTTCATACATTTCCACATTATCACTTCACTGAGTACTTTGTCCTTGGGACGTCTATCTCCTTTTATATCATCACGTTTCATCTAGCTATATTAATTCTGTTGACAAGTTCTCATATACTTGCAAAGAATTGGAGAAAAAATCTAGTATGTATCATGTCTTCTTATATCCATGCACTCCACTAATTATGGTATTTTTGAACATTCTTGGGGATCTATTAAAATAAATAATACGCAAACTATGCTGTACAAGGATGTACAGTTACTAACCTGGATAAATGTAATTTAATGAGACATTTTTTATTCTCTCATACGGAGACGTCACACAAATCCAATTTCTCATTTATTCAAGTTCAAAAAGGTTCACTCATATGCTGTAACGTCTCATTCTTAGAAGAATTTCCTGTTACAGATTCGCATCAATTGTATTTCAGTTACAAAGATCAAAGTTAAATAAAAATGAAATATTTCTACTGGAAACTTTACTTATAAGCAACATTACATTTTATTATTCTAGAAAGCGAAGGTATAAAATGAAAATATAAGAGTGGCGTTTAGCACATTAAATCCTTTACTAAGTTCATGTGTATCGCCTTTATCATATTCATATCGTTCTAATTTTTCATTCTCTGACAAAGAATTTAACTTTTTCTTTTTTATCTTCAACATTTGCGATCTGCATACAAGAAATTGAATGTTGTTTGAGCGCATTCTGCCTACTAATCAACATAATTTTTGATTAGTGTACATTAATAAGAATTGAAGAAGATGAAGAAAAATTGAAAAATTTGAATTTTGAAAATGCCTGCTTTAGGAGAAATCAAAAATTGTGTTATCAAATCGCCAGAAAAAGGTTCACGAAAAATAGGTTTCACAAGAAGAAAACTAGAAATGTAAGTATAATATTAGAAATACATTTCTTAAGAGTGCAAAGATCGATTTTCAATTTAATGTGACTTAAAACTTATTCACCTTATTCACATAAACATACAAAATAGTAATATATATATATATATATATATATATATATATATATATATATATATATATATATATATATATATATATATATATTCACCTTCAGAACACAAATCAAACTGAGTTGGTGGAGTTTTAAAACCTTAAAAATTAGGGGACAAAGATATGGATATGTTAAGCAACTCAGGGAATCTAATGTATTTGTAGAAGCTTTTGCGTCAGAAAATCCCGAACTAATTGAGATCGTATAACAGGAATAGAAAATAACGCAGAAGAAGAGCTTATAGGAGAACATTTATGTTCATATTAGAAAATAAAACGTATAAATATAGCTGTGCTAAATTCTGACTATTCGCATTATTCGTACCTGCAAGTAGTTTTTACGGCCATTATAATTTTGAAACTGGAATATCACCAGTTCATATCCCGTATGGGGGTAATGTACAAGGCCATTGGGTGTTCGGAAGTTTTGAAAATTAAATTCAAATAACATTAATAGCTGCTGCAATTCATTGGTAAGTCCAATGTCAGATACTGTAAGAACATATTGAACAAAGCTAGGCATGAAAGAAATTTTCAACACATGAAACTCTTTTAAAACAGTTTACAGGGTCGGCGACGCCGCATCCAACTAGCTGTAAGTATTGACAGGAGTTTTATGATATTTTTGACATAAAATTTGTTTCTCAATGCTGCACGAGACTCGATTAGAAATGTTCCGAACTACACGTAATTTGATCTAACGCATACTGAGAATGAAGAAAGACATTCTTTGAAAAAAATCTATTGAAGGAATTGAATTACATTAAACGAATCTTGAAAGGCGATAATATAGCTATTGAGAAAAAATTAAACTTCTGAGGAAAACAAATCGAACCTCACTGAAACGAATTATGAGCAGTTTTTAGAAATGTGGTCAATACTGTAGTGTAATAAATTTAATAAGTAAGTTAAAGCAACTTATCTGAATAACCTCAAGAAAGATAAGCACGGTAACGAATTTCAACGCCGGTATTCCATGAATATTCAATGTGTTTTCAATTATCAATAAAATAACCCATTACCATCGGCATTGTTACTTCGGTATATGTTTCAATCTGCGTCCAACTCAATACTGAACTAAAAATGTTAATACTGTACAGTCATAATTTAATTCCCATTCCACATAATACGTATTTTCAGCTGCTTAGAGCCCCAGACGTCCCGAAAAATCGAAATGCAGTAAGAGAACTTCTGAGTTTCCAGTTTTCGAAGACATGACTTTCGAACGCTTCTGAGTTTCCATTTTTTTAGAACGATGTTACAAATATTTTCTCAAATTCTCTTCAAAGTGGGCAATTCCTTTTTTAATCATATGACATTCAGCACTGGTCACAATAGTTTTACCACCAGTTCATCACAATATTGTTTTCTCTTACACCAAAATTCGTGACCATTGTGGAAATGCTTCAGGAACATTGTCGGAGTAATAATGTACATGATTATGGAAAGGGAGTGAGGATGCCAGTTTGAATGCGGTAGAAAAGGGAGAATTCTGCAAAACTTCTGGCTTTTCCAGCATCACTGGCTTTCCCCTAAATCACTGGCTTTTCCAGCATGAATTACACATTGTCGTGACAGGAATTTGAGCACCGCCTCCTTAAAACTCACATAGTTATAGGGTAATTGTACAGGAATGTGAGAGCTGCCGTGATTCTTTGGAGTAAGACTCAGCTAAAATAATGCCTTTCCTCGCTTCGGAACCCACTGAATGCTTCATGTAGGAACCTGCCAAGAACCCACTTCTCGTGTTATTGTGTGGATACGGTGCAGGAGAGCCTCAGTTAACTCGGCCATTCAACGAAGAGAGAAACAAAGGTTTCAGTGGATGTTCCCGAATTTCCTTCAGTTTTACTCCTCCAATTGCTGCGTATCGATCAATCGACATTTGACCGGTAGCGGTAGCTCAGTGCATCAACTGATGTCTCTGCAGCGCCTCTAACCGGGAGGTCCTAGGTTCGAGTCCTGACGGTGGCAGGATTTTCGACACTAGCTTTTCAGCTAGGTCGAATTCAACTGCTGTCTGGAGGAGAGTTCTAGCGGCCGGCTGCTCTGATCGGTAGTTTTCCGTGGTTTCTCCGATCAACACCAGGCGAATGCCGGAGCAGTACCCTACCAAACGGGCCACGGACCGCGCGCGATCTGTCCTTCCTCTTGTCCTCCTTGTCCTATCCTCTCCCCTTACACACACACACTAACATGCACTACACTACCACATATTCCGGGTGACCGGTCGGGAAGTTAGAGCTTGTCCCGACTGGGGCGGTGCCTCGCTGGTGGGAGAGTCCTGGTTAGGGGGAAGCCCCACTAGCCGACGGTAGGTCGGCGCCGGATCTCATCATCCAGCGGGGGAAGATCACCGCCATCTCCCGAGAAAAAAACATGCACTACACTAACGGGACCAAAGTAGTTGACGCGCCCGGAAACACGAAAAAATCAATCAATCAATCAACATTTGAAGAGGTTGTGGGAAGATAGTGCTCACTCCCCTTTCACAAATCCAAACTAAAGACCTTACAATGTGTTCAAAAAACCAATATGATCTATTCGCTGTTCCAACGTGTTCTTTGAACTGCAGTATGTGTGTGGAAAAAAGCAAATTCATAGACGTCTGAATTTACAAAAAAGAAAAATATTTTCCTCTGGTTATAGAAAGAATGCATTATTTATTTTATTTATTTAGTCAAAAAATTTATGGGACATATGGGGAGAAAAGTATCTGCGCACGCTTTCTTGAGTTTCAGAATTCCGTTCTAATAATTTAACTATTTATAGTTGAAAGATGAGGAAAATAGTAATAGTAATAATAATAATAATAATAATAATAATAATAATAATAATAATAATAATAATAAATTGCCAATAGAGAAAGATTAACATATCAAAAACTAGATATTTTGGTTTCCGAAATACAGAAAACTTATTTGTGACGGTAAACGAACGACCAGATTTTATTTTTCTATATTGCTAACAAAATATCTCTAAGCTCTACTACCACTACAAGCAACCACTTATCTTTCCCCGAATGTTGAATGATGGATACGAAGTTTCATTACAATTATATAATACACATAATACTCGAATTTTTCACTTTTTGAAAGAATTACAAACACAATTTTACTTATTAAATAAAAATCACAAATTGAGTATTTATTTTAAGTGTCAGACTCTTTTTCTCAGCAGTTATTTATTTTCCATCACGTCCCCTACATTATCCATACTAAATTACTACGCCTTCGGAGAGTTATCAGTTAGAAAGACGGGTTGCAAAATTTCTTTGGCTTATCAACCTCTTGTCGCTGAATTACAAACAAACTTCCCCAAATAGAAATATATTGTTTACCACACCCCACCAACATATCCAGTAACATCACTCTAAGTTTCTAGATGGCTGTCCAGCAAAATAAGCCTTGTTATTTGGTTTATATTATCTTGCAGGGAGAGGTGTTATCAATGCCTCAGAAACATTTAAGTTCGTAAACTCTACTAGACGTTAAGTCAGTCAAAAACAAAATACGTGATCATATCTCCAGGGCATTGTGTTCTCCCATTGTGCCCGCTACAGGGTGAGTAATAAAAGCGTTTCATAAATTAAATACAGTTAGTGGACAATGTTAACGGAGATAAGATTGCCCAAGGCTCCAAATGGTAGCGACTATAGAGTCAGCTGGTTTGTCGCCAACGTTTTCGAATGTTCCTCTGGCTGAACTTTCTCTGGAACATTCTGGCAAGTGGCTACGTTGCAGCACAACCATATTGCCAGAGCTAATCGCTGACATTTGCTGGTTTCTAAAACCTCTGTGCGCAGCAACGCTTAACTGGGCCGGGAAATGTCCACCGCCATGAAACCCACCGCCAAACATTGGGAGAGAAATTAATACAAACCCTACTAGTTTTTGTTCAGAAAATGAGTCACCTAAATAATATTTTGTTAAAACATATTTCGAAATATTTAAGAAACTAGATCTCAACATGTCATGCCAGATTCAGTTTAACTATTTTCAACAGTGCCTTGCAATCATTGTATTACCTACTACATAATACGATTTAAAATCATGACTTTATCCAAAAATTATATTTTATTATCATACCCACATTGCTTTAAAAAATATCTGAACATCACAAGTTGCTGTTACCTTTATCCCTTGATTATTATCAATGCTTCATTTTGTTTGTTTGTTTTGTGCAATCGTTCTAAAATGTGTAGTTTCACAGCACGGTAAAATTTATACGCACTATATCCAGTTTTTGAACTAGGCAACCTCATGAATATTAGATAAATATTGGGGATTTGCCTTTAGCAAATAATTCTCGAGTATCTGAACATTTTCATAGACTTGGTGATATTAAATTGTGGAGTCTCGGATAATCTTCGGTGTCACAATCTAGTATTTACGACACTGTTAACTACTGTTTGTGAAGTGTGATTATGGACAGGTGATAAACAATGACACTGAAGTTTATAAGAGATCTCCACCTCTAATTATCTGACTTTTATATTCACTTACTGGAACAACACAAACTGGACTTAGTTATATCACGCACAAATGATCATTGTGCCTAGTATAAAATAATAACTATTTTAAAGTCTCGGAACTGATGCAGTTAAATAATCTGCAGAAGCAGTATCACTCCTGGACTATGCAAGTACTTCATTATTTATCGAAATGAAATCACAGTTAACTTCACCTATCATTTGAAATCTTTTAAGTGATGCTCATTCCTAAAAACGTTAATTCATACCCTTCCAATTGTAAATGGTCAACCTTACCAACTGCACTAGGGGTTACTTCAGTCAAATGACAGCAAGAAGATCTTCTTTCCTTAATAAATTAATTAACTGATTTTTTAAACAACAAATCCAATTTATTTACATACTTTTCTTTGGAGGTATTGTATCCAATGCATACATCTAGAGTTCAGTATCCATCTCAATAATTTTTACTTGCGCTCGCCAATTCTGATCTTATGTTCATTCTTGGGATCAATAACACAGTTTACAAGACTCAATTACTTTTCACACGTTATAAAACAATATTCCAATCTAAATCTGGACTGACAACTACCTCGGCGAATTCGATACAAACTAATTAACGAATTCCAATTGTTTCCTTCACCTCTAGCGACCATCAAACTTTTCAGAGTATACCAAAACACTTTCAGCAATCCAATAAGAACTAAATTAATAATTTATTATTAACCATAAAACTATTAAAATATCAACACTGACAATTCCAACATAAAATACTTTTTAAGTGGCTAGGACTTGTAACAGCCCTCGCGGTTTAGCTCATTGGTCCACGCGCTCTCTTTCCAAATCGCAACCCCGGGTTCGATTCCTGATCGGGCAAGATTATAATGTGCATTTTCCTTGCAATGTCCCAATATATGTTGCTGTGCGACGGTGACAAAACTCACTTCTAAGTTTGAGAAGACCAGAATACGGTGTGGGGAATGTTCGTGCTAACCACACGTACCCCCTTGACTCTAGACCGCAAGGCCGGGACGCTGCTGGTAAGTCATGACCCGTACGCCGGCTGTCGCGCCAAGTACAGACAGATAGACAGAGAGACAGACAGACACGTAGACGTCGACATGTGTAGAGCGCTTTGGTTTTGAGTGTTGTAAGAGTACAAGTCTTTACACACACCGGTTACATTTAATGTAACCTATGATAATACTACTATAGTTTCATGTCACTGGCGTTTTTAAGGTGGTGTCCTAACATTTAAAGAAAGCGTACATGTGGAACAAAAGAAGAGTAGAAGTGAAACATTATATCGTTGAGGTCCCGAAGCTAGACACTGGAAGGTACTAGATCTGAAAGGAGCCCACGCAGATACGCAAAGCCGTTCCTGTGCAAACAGTTGATTGGTTGCCAACATTCTTTTATTTTTTCGCGCAAAAGCGATCTAGTGTTTCCATCCCATTGTATAACTCTCTTATTAGACAGCCTCAGCTCTTTTTATAATGATTTTCGTTGTAAGATAGTTTCTTTACAGCAAGAGTTTTCGACCAATCACAGCAAAGTTTGCAATTGGCAGAAGTTCGCACTGACAAGGAAGTAATCATTGTTCGTGGTTGTATTCGGGGTTTCATTTGATTTGAGAAGACGACCCGCGTGGAAGTGACGGTAACCAACACAAACCCCCCTCCTCCTTTTGAAAAAAATTATTTTATTGAACTTTCCTTTGGAGACTGTATAATATGTTGGTTGGTTATTCCGGGCGCGTCAACAGGTTTGGTCATTAGTACCGTAAGTGTAGTGCATGTTTTTCTCTCGAGAGATAGCGGTGATCTTCCCCCGCTGGATGGCGAGATCCGGCGCCGACCTACCGTCGGCTAGTGGGGTTTCCCCCTAACCAGGACTCTCCCACCAGCGGGGCATCGCCCCAGCCGGAACAAGCTATAAGCTTCCGACCGGTCTCCCAGAATATGTGGTAGTGTAGTGCATGTGTGTAAGGGAAGGATAGGGCAAGGAAGAGGAAGGAAAGATCGCGCGCGGTCCGTGACCCGTTTGGTAGGGTACTACTCCGGCATTCGCCTGGTGTTGATCGGAGGAACCACGGAAAACTACCGATCAGAGCAGCCGGCCGCTAGAATTCTCCTCCAGACAGCGAAAAGCTAGTGTCGAAAATCCCGTCGTCAGGACTCGAACCTACGACCTTCCGGTCAGATGCACTGCAGTGACATCAGTTGATGCACTGAGCTACCGCTCCCGGTATATAAGATGTTATACTGATATGATGTAAGAAGAGATGCTACAATTCGATGCATTAAAAGGTTAAATTGACGCCTGTACTTCTCGTTTGCAGTCGATCTGTGCTAAGCCGATCCCACTGGGTCATCTAAGTGTTTGACCTCTAGGTAACGTGACCCTGAATTCTAGATGGCACGTAAGGGATTGGTAAAGATTCAAGTGTCATTGTTTTATTAGTAATCCAAGAAAGACTGAAATTGTGTAATGGGTATTCTTACACCCGTACGAAGTTTACAATTCTTGCTCGCTTCTCGCTCGTTATATACTATTTCCAGCTCCTGAATTAACCTCCTTATTACATCATCTTTTCTTTATACACTGTTAGTCAATGTATTACCAAATTGCTTTGATTATAAAGAAAATGTTACTGGTCCGACGAAACTCTTTCTCGTAAAACAAGACTGATTTATATTTTATTAACGATCTGTAATTATTGACTACTCATTACATTTTAAAATAATTAAATATGTATTTAATAAATATTGTATGGTATTTAATTTACATATTTATTAGAGTAAGAAATATTCTATTGTTCTGAATGCATTTTCTCACAAATTGAAAAATCTTAAATTTTTCTTTTTCACTTTTCTTATTTATCTCTCCTATTTAGAACTTTTCGGTGAAATCTACGCTGCTTAAGAAAAACAAGTATTCACTTTAATAAAACTGCATAAATGTATTCCATTCGCACTACGCTAAGTTATAATCGTATAATAAATCTTTGTTATTAAGGAAGGAATAAAAGGAATAAATTGTTTAATGTTACCGGAAGTTTAATTTTAATTTGTGGAGTTAATATAAGTATTATACTACTTAGGGTCTACTTTTTTCTTTTAAGCAGTGTATTACCACTGATAGCTCATAATAAAAGAGCGGCATGGAGAAAACTTAACTTCAATTTTTTCCTTTGTTTATACTATTTCATAAAACTGGCAACTCACTTTCGCTACTTTCCCGTATTTAAATTTATTTGCAGCTGTGTAGAAAGTTATTGAACTTTTTCTGAGAGAGAAAGTTAAAGGTTACAGTGCATTCTTGTTGTTAATAAAATAAGATATCTTGTCTTAGTCGTATTTGAAGCTCGAATAAAAATGCACACATTTTTTTCATAGCAAATCATAAATCTAAAATGTAAATAGAACGTCATATATCTATTTGATGGCGAACATGTCTGTTGAGTGCGGAGCGAGGGCAAGAAGTCCGAGTGTCTGGGTTCGTCACTTGCTGTGTTTTTAGGCCTGTAAGTGCAGTGCATGTTATATACCCGGAGGTGGCCGTGAAGTGTAGCGTCCGCTACTGAAACGCACGCGGCAGCGTGGTTCACAGCGGGTATCGCGGACACTTATTTATTTATTTATTTATTTATTTAACGTCAAAAAACAGTTAAAAACTGCGTATGACGTGCTATGGGGAAAAGTGAATTGTGTGCACATTTTCAAAATTCTGTGATCCCTACACTAAGTCATATACTGCTTAAATTTTGAATTTTTGAAAGGGAGAAAAAAAAAACTCCCATGTAAAAAAATCTATTTTCAAGGGTAAATAAGCAATAAATTTTGAATTTTGAAAGGGAGAAAAAAACTCCCATGTAATAAAATCTATTTTCAAAGATAAATAAGCAATACATTTTGGCTCTTATTACTTCCTGCCGCGACAACATGGAAACGATAATTTGAATAATTGTATTTCCCAATGAATTCTAGAAGACGTGCACAGAAAATGAAGTTACATTTATGTCCAGAAGCAAAACAAGGGGCCATCTCAGCATTTGCTCAATGGATCAGGGAAACTGGACGAAAAACCTGATCGAGATGGGACACTTTCAGAGTGAACACATGTAGAATGCACCACAATGGGCAGGAAGCGAGGGAGGCCGAGCCCAGGGTGCAGTTCGAGAGGGTACGCGTCACACTTGTGCCAGATATGTCGCAAGTCCCGGCGGGGAGTCTCATCCGCCGGGTATAGAACGATTTTCCTAAGGTTGAGCCAAAGTGACGGCAAGTGCTGGCAACATAACTGAAGGTTCTGTGGTTGTGCCCTCCAGCCCATTGCTGCCTCCCTTCATGCATTCGTTTGTTTGCAGTTGGCAAACTTGTAAATGGCTTCGACTCTTCCTTTTGTGATGTCCTCGTCCGACAAAAATATAGTGCGCCACGAGAAATAATTGAAATTAGGAAGTGCAGTGTTATGTACTCTTCTGTAAAAATTCTTTTTTTCTATTAACAGTACAATGAATTTACTTTTTGTGTGATAAATATTACATTTATTTTAAAACCGAGTTGCGTATTGGTTCATGTGTTTCCATCTATTGTGCTGTTGTGTGGCGAGCTGTGATTGAGAGTTTTCTTTTTACATTCGTGGCAGTTTTCTTTTACTGCTTGTGAGAGCAGGTAAAGAGATTTTTTACATACGTAATTAAATTTAAATATTTCCCGGACTCGTGTACATAGATATACCTCAGGAAACTCTTAGACTTCTGCATGGGGATGTTTTCACAGAAGCCATAACCTAACACATTACGAAGAGGCGTGGCTGAACAGCTGTCGCGGCGGAGGGATACTTCTCTGAAATACATGTGATGTTCACTTGTTACGCGAACTGTCACTTTGGCTCATCCTTAGAAAAATCCTTTTATAGTAGCAACCGGCGGGTGGCGACGCAGCCTCAGCGAGGCTATGAAGGCGAGCCGGCCCTGAAAAGGGTAGCTTTTGTTCCTCGAACTTTGTCGCGAGACCATCGCGAGACGCCAGTGTGCGTAGGAGACCGCAAGCGTGCTGGTGTGAGCGCCAGGCTCATGTTAACAGTACATTTGGCAGTTAGCAGATGCTAACGGGGAGCAAATGCTCCTGTAGTAAATGGTAGGGCAGTTATGTGTATATATGTAAATAAACTGTGTATATACCAAAGCCATCTTGTCTGTGATTTGTTCAACCCACGACGTAACAGTAGGAGCGTCAGATCCGGCGTCGACCTACAGATATGCTCATCCAATCATGTATCACCCCCAACAGGGCTAAGCCCCAGTCGAGTTCTAAGCTCCCAACCGGTCTCCCAACACGTGTGGGATAGTGCAGACAAATTGTATGTATACGAGTATGTAAGGGGAGAGGAGAGAAAAATATGGGGAAGAAAATATCACGCCTGGTACATTGCCCGTTCTACGGGGAAATTCTCCGGTATTCGCCAGCTTTGATCGGAGAAACCACGGAAAATCTATTAGGCAGTCATCATGGTAACTGGCGAGAATTCACTTTCAGATAGTGCGACTGAATTCGACATGGCTAAAGCCAAAACCACCACTGTGGCAGGAACTGAGGCGTGGGCGATAGATAAGGCAGATCCGAAGACGGGGCGGGTGTGGAAAGTGTAGCGTCACGTTGGCGGTCGTGGGTGGGAGGAGGAGCGGAAGTATCGGATACTTGCGGGCTGAATAGCCTCGGCGCCCCGGCGTTGGGATACATTTAGACAAAGGGGACACCAGCTTGACCTGGGAGGTCACGTGGTAGACGCGAGCCTCACTCCTACACCGAGGACGGTCACGTGACGGTTACTCTCTACGTATAAAATCGAGCCGACGAGCTCACACAGGTTTTTTTTTCTGGAAACCTTACGCGATGCGCAAAACTTTACGCCCAGGCTGGAGCGTGTCGTGCCTCTTGCACGGGTGACGAGGTCACGGTAGCGGTGCGGGAGAAGCGTCAGTGGAGGCGGGGCCTCCCTAGCTATGTGAGGTATCCACAGGGAAATACTCAAAAGTGTGTAGTTTAGGAGCAGAATTTAGTTATTGTACATACGTGTAAATAAACTTGTACATACTTGTAAATGTTTGTGTGTTTTTGTCCATGACGCCACAAAAGGTAAGAAGATGTGGGTGGAGTTGGAATAGGAGCAAGAGAATAAATGTTTCAAGACGAAACTGAGAGCGAGGTGTGTGCAAAAGTTGAGGTTGGATGCGATAGGTGGAGAGAAGTGTTCAGAGTTTGAACGGCAATGGAGACGAAAGAAGTTAATTACATTAGACAGTGGGCGAGCGGCAAAAATGGGTACAGGACTTGAGTAACATTGTGGGTGTGTGCGGGGGTGGAAGACGTCAGCGAGGGGGTGGGAGCGGAGGGAAAGGGGTTGCGAATAGGAGCGCAGTGTGGACGTGAATAGGGGCGGCAGAAGTTTGTAGTCGGGAGCGGGGAGAAAGATGTTGATTCTGGTCCGACAGTTTCGGTTTGAGTAAGTTAGCGTAAAAAGTTGAAATGCTCGACAACTGTGAGGTTGTAGAAATTGTTTAGGCACAATACATGAGAACTGTAAAGAGGATACCATACATTTTTAAACGACGCCCGACTAAAGGGGTAGAGGGTGGGAACAACAGTGAGGGCGGGAGCAACAGTGAGGACGCGAGCGGGGCGTGAGCAACATTGAGAGCGGGAGCAACCGTGAGGGCGGGAGCAACAGTGAGGGAGGGATCAACAGTGAGGGTGGGAGCAACAGTGAGGACGCGAGCGGGGCGTGAGCAACATTGAGGGGCGGGAGCAACAGTGAGGGTGGGAGCAACAGTGAGGGAGGGATCAACAGTGAGGGTGGGAGCAACAGTGAGGACGCGAGCGGGGCGTGAGCAACATTGAGGGGCGGGAGCAACAGTGAGGGTGGGAGCAACAGTGAGGGAGGGATCAACAGTGAGGGTGGGAGCAACAGAGAGGACGCGAGCGGGGCGTGAGCAACATTGAGGGGCGGGAGCAACAGTGAGGGTGGGAGCAACAGTGGGGGCGCGAGTCGAGAGCGTGAGAGAGCCGGGAGCGTGCGCGTGCCACGTGGCGTGTGCCGGCCGCGCGTCGCGTGCGAGAGCGAGGGCAGCGCCGCTTCCTGTTCCGGTGGCGGCGCAGCGCCTGGCGATGGAACGACGTACACACAATGCTCGCCACAGAAACGATTCATTGCCGTGTGCTATAGTTGCGAGTCCGTAAATGAATATATCTGTGTCATGTTTGAGAAGCTCTCAAACTCGTTCTTGATGGTCAGAGACTTCCAACAAGAGCCACATTTTTGGAAGCAACGAAACTATTTTCTGGAAGATATTTTTAAAACACGAAATTTCCTGGAATCAATTCGGGCCAATACATTACCTTAATAATAGTTTGCGAACTACGTACGATCTTTCACTCTCACTATTAGGGCGTATTTCACCCTCACTATTGGGGCGCTGGTTTTACCAATTTTTTTCAATGGGTTTTTGATCTAAAGGTCGTACGTGAATTATTCTATATATTCTCTCAAATGTACTTATTGTATACCTCAATATAAAACTTTCACAGGCGATATAAAATTATTAAATCCGAATCTCACTCATAGTGTTTCATCATACTTTTTAATCAATTTGAAAAACTTGTGTTCTCTCTCATGATGACTACTGCGATTAGCACAATGGATTTTGTTCCTAAGAATAATATTTGTGTTTAATTTGTCCTGACGTGGCCGTTTAGAACTAATTCTAGCAAACAGTGCTGCGTATATTGATGTGTACATTGAGTCTAAACCTTATGTGCCGTATCCGACAGTCACTTCTTTTATTTGAACATATGTGCTCGACAACTGTGTGGTTGTAGAAATTGTTCAGGCACGAGCACTGTAATACAGAGCAGCGAACTTGATATCCCTTTTAAATATTGTTTTCAAAATTGCATTGATGTTGTTACCTCCAGGATTTACCTCTTTATTCATTACACATAAATTTTCATCGAAGAAAGTTTGACCCTCTAAACTTTTGTTTTCACGGCTCCACCTTGTCGTCTGCTATCACAAAATAACTGGTGAAAAATATATTAAATTGGATTAAATACTCTGTTAACTATTTGAGTTTTTATTTTAACTTTAACTTCTAGTCATCATTTTCTGTAAATTATTGAAATCAATCGTTGATTAAATACAAGTGTGTACACATGGGAGTATGATAAATATCTTTAGACTATTTTAATTTCTTAAGTAAAACGTCTCTCTTACTTATGACATTCGACCTTGACCGCAAAAAGGTTGTTATCTGAGCAAAACAGAAGCTGTCATTACGTTGTACTGGTACGTAGCTCGGGCTGTAGTTCGTGAAGATAATAACCAGGTAAATGTTCTTGCGCGCAGGTTGTCTTTTTAGTAAAAGTAAATCATTTTTAATTTGCAGTGGAAATGCAAATTTCTTACGTCCGTTCCACTTACAAACATCTAACTATTCTTTGGAATCTAGCCAGGGACACTAATCGTTTCTCGGACTGTTTCAATAGATTTAGAGTCGAAACATCGAAGTTTCAAGAAGTTTTTTTCTAGTGCTCTTGGAAATAACGATACCAAGATACACTCTGTATTACCTACTTCTATGAAGTTTAGCTATAGGGCCTGCGATGACGCCCTCTATAATAGATGGTGTAGATATTCCAACAGCTTCTATTCAATGAAGAAGGCAAATAAAATTTGCTATTTGTAATTAAAATTTAAATGTAGCAACTAATTGTAATTTAATTTTCTCTCTTATTTTGTATTTTATTTGTAATTTATTTATATTTTTCTGTACATTGTAGACTGATGATGACGGAAAAGCTGTCGAAAGCCGGGTATCTACATAAAAATACTATGTTGACGAAGATGACTTCTTTTATTTATTCGCAAGGCAAATATTGTCTAAAAGATTCAAAATAGCTATTTATGTTATAATAAATCGGCATAATTCACATACGTTTGTAATATTTAATCCATCATCGGATCTACGTAACATTCTGAATAGAAATTACTTAGACATGTACTTAAACGTGTCCCCTACATCAACCTCTGGTAACGCAACAGTGAGAGTGGTGACCAGCAATTTAATTTGACTGCCTCTTCAGACAAGGGGGGATTCAGCCGATCATTTTGGAGGGGGCCATCATACATTTTTTTGTTAAATAATAAACATTTCTTATTATTAGGGAACAGAATTAATTGTAAAAAAATGCAAAATATGTACAAACATATGTACATTTTTCGAGAATTTTTTCGAGCATATAACGTCGCCAATCAGTTCTTAACAAGCATTCGGAGTGGCTGAAAGTAGGCCCTACCTCTAAGCAAAGTAATTCCACGCTAGATTTTACCACACATAAGGATTTTATTCGAAATACAAAATACGTTCATAGTATATATTACAATGTTTACGAAAAGCCAGTGTTCTAATGATAATAGTACCGTATAGTCAGTGATAGATAGCGGGGGAGGGGGTTAAAGGGAATACCACCCCCCATCGAACAACGCGGTAAGACAATTTTCTGTAAAAAATATTAGTTTTCGATCGAGTAACGAATATGCTGTTTGAAACATGAGCAAAATCGTAGTTGGAATTACTTTTGTTCACAGAAATCCGCTCTCTCATGACTCCGAGTACGCAGTAAGGAGTCAGCAGTACGCAGTAAGTGGGGGGTGACGTACGCAGTAAGTGGGTGGTAGAGTGCGCAGTAAGTGGGTCGGGTGACAATTATGGCGAAGATATCGAGGTCATAGAAACCCAGCAGCATTACATTTGATTTTTAAGAAAAATGATTCCGTAACATACAATGCACACGCGCATCTGAAATGTTCCGATTCGACGTATAAATATATTAAAATATTACGAAATATGTAGTAGTAGGTAAAATATTTAAAACCATGTAATTATACCAAAATATGTAAAAATATTTAAAATAAAAATAGTTTCAATTCATTCAGAATGTCTTGTAAACTCAAAAAAATATTATTGAATGCAGGTATCTAGTTCCTGTAAAGACATATAATTACATGGAAATCCGTTCCCTAGTTATTGATTGATTGATTGATTTTTTCGTGTTTCCGGGCGCGTCAACTGCTTCGGTCATTAGTCCCGTTACTGTAGTGCATATTTTTTTCTCGGGAGATGACGGTGATCTTCCCCCGCTGGATGGCGAGATCCGGCACCGACCTACCGTCGGCTAGTGGGGTTTCCCCCTAACCAGGACTCTCCCACCAGCGATGCACCGCCCCAGCCGGGACAAGCTCTAAGCTTTCGACCGGTCTCCTGGGATATGTGGTAGTGTAGTGAATGTTAGTGTAAGTGAGTGTGTAAGGGGAGAGGATAGGACAAGGAAGGGGAGGGACAGATCGCGCGCGGTCCGTGGCCCGTTTAGTAGGGTACTGCTCCGGCATTCGCCTGGTGTTGATCGGAGAAACCACGGAAAACTACCGATCAGAGCAGCCGGCCTCTAGAATTCCCTAGTTATTATAATGTACATGATTTTTGTAGTGTATACATGACAATATTTAATATTATTTTTAAATAATTACATAATTTTAACATAAATATTTAAATCAATTTTGCCAAATAAAATAAGGTAACAAAAAAAACCCTATGGCCTTTTTTTGGGGGGGTGGGGGAATGAGGACCAACCCCCCCCCTGGATCCGCAAGTCTTCGGACATGGTGCGCGGCGACCGAGGAGGCGGCGCATTGTCTTTTCGGATTGTCGTCACGCTCTGCAGCCGACAACTCGGTTACGCAACGTCCTGCGCGGGGCGTGTTGGTCACGGCGAGGGGCCCTCGCGCTGTCCGGGCGCATTGGACGGTGAGGACGCCCAACTTCGGCGATGGCTACCGACGACTGGCGCTCACGAAGGTGGCTCAGGGCATCAGCTGATGACACTGCCGTGCCTCGGATCGGGAGGTCCTAGGTTCGACTCCCGACGGCGGCAGGATTTGTGACACTCGCTTGTCGGCTAGGTCGAATTCAGTCGCTGTCTGGAGGAGAATTCTAGCGGCCGGCTGCTCTGATCGGTAGTTTTCCGTGGTTTCTCCGATCAACACCTGGAGAATGCCGGAGTAGTACCCTAACAAACGGGCACGGACCGCGCGCGATCTGTTCCTCCTCTTCCTTGTCCTATTCTCTCCCCTTGCACAAACACACTTACACTAACATGCACTACACTACCACACACCGGAACCTACCGGAAGACCGGTCGGGAGGTTAGAGCTTTTCCCGGCTGGGGCGGTGCCCCGCTGGTGGGAGAGTACTGGTTAGGGGGAAACCCCGCTAGCCGACGGTAGGTCGGCACCATCCAGCGGGGGAAGATCACCGCCAACACCCGAGAAAAAACACGCACTATACTAACGGGACTAATGACCAAAGCTGTTAACGCGCCCGGAAACGCGAAAAAATCAATCAATCAAACTAGCGGCGGTTGCTCTGGTCAGTAGTTTTCCGTGGATTCTCCGATCAACACTAGGCGAATGCCGAAGCAGTACTCTAACAAACGGGCAATCGACCGCGCGCGACCTTTCCTTCCCATTCCCTGCTCTATCCTACCCCATACTTACACACACTTACACTCTCATGTACTACACTATCACTCATGTCGGGAGCTTACAGCTTATCCCGGCGGAGCCGGTGCCCCAGTGGGAGACGCACAACTATTCATTTATGTCGAATCATGGTACAACTCGGGGCTGTCGAAATACGAAAATGGTGAAGAAAAACGTGAGAAATAAAAAAAAAGTGCATTCTGCGAACCCGCGCTCACCATACGTTTCGTAGCATGGATTGAACACTAATTACCTCTACCCTCTGCTTTATCATGTAACTTAGAAAAATTCATTAGTTCATAAGCATAATAAGTTAGAAGAACCAATGTGAATATGAACTAACTTAGAACGATATTGATTATAATGTTTCGTAAATGTTAATAAAAATATTATCGTAGAAAAATGATTGGTACGCTGGAAATCAGAAACACTGCAAGCGTCCATCTAAAGCCCTCACAATGATTTCTGTACAGGCGAATCGCACAATTCGTGGAACAGTGAAGAGTGCTTAACGATCCATTACATGGTGATGATAGTCATCGGTGCTCGCAGAAGGCAACAGAGACCTCGACGAATTTGATTTGCGTGACTACGCCCAATCGCGAGTCGTCTATATACAGGATGGGCCAAAAGTCACTACCCACCGGGAGCGGTAGCTCAGTGCATCAACTGATGCCACTGCAGCGCCTCTGACCAGGAGGTCCTAGGTTCCCACTCCCCACTAGCTTTCCAGCTAGGTCGAATTCAGTCGCTGTCTGGAGGAGAATTCTAATGGCCGGCTGCTCTGATCGGTTGTTTTCCGTGGTTTCTCCGATCAACACCAGGCGAATGCCGGAGCAGTACCCTATCAAACGGGCCACGGACCGCGCGCGATCTGACCTTCCTCTTCCTTGTCCCATCCTCTCCCCTTACACACACACACACACACACACACTTACACTAACATGCACTACACTATCACATATTTCGGAGACTGGTCGGGAGCTTACAGATTGTCCCGGCTGGGGCGGTGGCCCGCTGGTGGGAGAGTCCTGGTTAGGGGGAAACCCTACTAGCTGACGGTAGGTCGGCGCCGGATCTCGCCATCCAGCGGGGAAGATCACCGCCATCTCTCGATAAAACATGCACTACACTAACGGGACTAATGACCAAAGCAGTTGACGCGCCCGGAAACACGAAAAAATCAATCAATCAATCAGTCACTACCCATTAATGTGTCTTGTTCGTTCTCATCATTTATAGTACATTGTTTCGAATTGTTTTCCTTCTACGTGGACACATCTTCGAAGACGATCTGGGACACTTAAGCAAGTTTCTTCACATAGCTTTAGATTCGAATCAATATTCTGAAAAGCATTATCAATGGCTGTTCTTAGGTCTTCGATTGTGGTTGGAATTGAAGCATATACCATATCTTTAATCAATCCACAATATGAATAATCCATGGGAGTGAGATCTGGTGATATAGGAAGCATTTCTATTGTCCCTCGCAAGTTAATAACGCACAACCGTTGTACCATCTTTGAATACAAAAAAATATTTCTTCTTTCGACAACAAATCAACAATATGGATACATAACGTATGTAAGCAAATCTTTAACTAAACATCTGACAGCGGATGACTGTTTGGAAATGTGCTTTAATTTATCTGTGAGAAATTAATTTTCGTAATGTATGAATGTGAAAATTGATTTCATGCGATATTAAAACTATAATAGAGTAGAAGGTATCATGGGTAGTGACTTTTGGCCCACCCAGTACATTCTGTATGTCTTATATCTAGTATTGTCCCACAATTCAGTGTCATTTCATCTTTTAGAATCGCCTGAACAAAACGAACTCAAATCCTCGATTGTCAAATGCTGTGGATGTATTGTCAACTCAGATTTCAAGTTTTTGAGCTCAAACTTAGTAACTGTGAGACGTAACATCTAGTTTTTCAATTTCGAAATTTTTTAAGGCATTTTCATTTTTGGAAAATCTCTACATGAAGTCCCTACTATATTTTTAAAATGTTCTGGAAAATGGCTGAACTTTTTCCTTTAAATTCTTCTCGAGTGGAAGAAAGTGCATTTATAAATATGACTAGTTCGTATTTTTGTTAAAACTTCTGACGTTTTGAAAATTGAAATTCAAGGAAAAATCGATACGATTTCGAAAAGATTTTTTGCGTACCTGAAACACCTCCAATATTAAACCCAGAGATTACTTTCTCAATGCACTTTATCCATCATTTGTAGATCCTTAACTGCTGTCATGCACTTTAAAAAAAAATACGAGCAGTGGTCGAAGAATAACACTCGCTAAGAGGAGAAAAAGTTTCGGTTGATTGATTGTTCGTGATTCCTGGCGTGTCACCTACTACGGAAATTAGTTCCGTAAGTGAAGTGCGTGTTTTTTTTGTTCAGGAGGTGGCGGTGGTCTTCTCCCGCCGGATGGCCAGATCCGGCGCAGACCTACCATCGGCTAACGGGGTTATCTCCAAACAGGTAGCTCGAACCATCTGAGCACCGCCCAGTCGGGACAAGTTCTAAGTCCCCGAACGGTCTCCCAGCATGTGTGGTAATGTAGTGCATGTTAATGTAGGAGTGTGTATAACGGGTGAGGATTGGACAAGGAAGAGGAAGAAAAGATCGCGCGCGGTCCGTGACCCCGTTTGTTAGGGTACTGCTCCGGCATTCGCGTGGCGTTGATCGGAGAAACCACGGAAAACCACCGATCAGAGCAGCCGGTCGCTGGAATTCTCCTCCAGACAGCGACTAAAATCGACCTAGCTGAAAAGCTAGTGCCGAAAATCCTACCGCCGTCGGAACTCGAACCTAGAACTTCCCGATCAGAGGCGCTGCAGTGACATCAGTTGATGCAATGAGCCATCGCACCCGGTAAAAGCTTCGGAATACCGCGCGTTCTCACTAGATTTGTTTTTTATTAAATAATGAATTCTCTCTGGACCCGTAAGAACATTTCGCACATTGTAAATTATTATTGTAAAAGTGAAAATCGCTCCTTTCTGGATTGTTGGTTCGATCTACCAACCAGTGGATTATGTCTTACAGCATTATGGTCTCAGTTCAGTGCGTACGTAAACAATGTAAAATTGCTACGGATTTAGATAAATGACACTGACTTCCAAATAGTCTCTGTAATTTCATTGTAAAATATTATTCAAGTTTCCACTCCTTCCATTTAATTTTACTTGGATTTCCAGTTGCTGCTCGTTTTCAACTGTCCACGCATCAGAATTTGAGTCCCTATAAGAACAGAATCTCCGAAAATGCAATAGGCTGAAACGGGTCTTGTTTTGTAGAACACGGCTTAAGAATCATAACTCTTGAGGGTCCGGCTTGAACTCGGCACGAAGGACGCAAGAAGCATCTTATCTGAGTTATGCACGGTGGTAACGTATGTTGGGAGTTGCAAGTACGTCTTGTTTCCCCTTCTATATTTTCGTCGTAAATCCGATTGGTGCGGAACTGATAAGTAATTTTCTAACCAAAAGTAGCAAACTTACGGGGTTTTGCGTCTATGGTTAATCATAGATGGTATAAAACCATTATATTTCCTTAAAATATTATAAATAGAGGGCTTCGTTCAAGAAATCTACAATTGGTATTTAAAAAATACCAAAATATGAAAAAATATGTACAGAAAATAGAGACGAAAATATAACTAATTTTTGTTCAGAAAGATACTTCTTCCTTATCAGGCTCAAAAGCCACCGATTGAAGTTGAAAATACGTGGAATTACATTTCTCGGAAATAGCGACCTGCGAATTCTGCAAAGCATTCTTCTCTTCAATTTGGCAAATGCTAACTTTCTGATGTAAGTAATTAGCACGATGACAAAACACCGCTCCTAGCTGCAGAACGTTTTCGCACGACGATTCAGAAAAGAAGTTTCATATCCCTTGAAGCTCATCAGGATATATTTAATATAAACAACCTGAAAAAGCTGAAAACAAAGAGATCGTGGGAGAGTGCAAGTGAGCACACCTTGTAAAAAAATTAATTTTCTACATGTGACCTTTCAGGCCCTTTAATAAATACGACCATATTGGACTGTAACGCAAACCGGCATCCGAAATCGCAAACATGTGTACACCTAACGTCTGCCAGCCATTCCCACCCGCCAACCTGTATGTCCGCTCTCCCGCCCAACACATCGCGGTCGCCGCCGCCACCGCCGCCGCCTCCGCCGCCGCCTCCCCCGCCGCCTCCGCCTCCGCCTCCGCCACCGCCTCCGCCACCGCCGCCGCCGCCGCCGCCGCCACCACCACCGCCACCGCCTTCGCCGCCGCCACCGCCACCGCCACCGCCACCGCCACCGCCGCCGCCACCGCCGCCGCCACCGCCGCCGCCTCCGCCGCCGCCACCACCGCCGCCGCCGCCGCCGCCTCCGCCTCCGCCTCCGCCGCCGCCTCCGCCTCCGCCGCCGCCTCCGCTGCCACCGCCGCCGCCACCACCGCCTCCGCGTCAGCACAATCGCTGCATCTCGCCGCCTCCACGCCTTCTGCCCGCAAACGCACGCGCTCGAGCAAGCGACATCCACTGCACGCAGCAACATCGCAGCAGAGCACGCCTCTCACATACAACCGGGAGCGGTAGCTCAGGGCATCAACTGATGTCACTGCAGCGCCTCTCACCGGGAGGTCCTAGGTTACACTCCCCACGGCGCGCCGCGGCGGCAGGATTTTCGACACTAGCTTTTCAGCTAGGTCCAATTCAGTCGATGTCTGGATGAGAATTCTGGCGGCCGGCTGCTCTGATCGGTAGTTTTCCGTGGTTTCTCCGATCAACACCAAGCGAATGCCGGAGCAGTACCCTACCAAACGGGCCACGGACCGCGCGCGATCCGTGTCCTATCTGCTCCTCTTACACACACACTTACACTAACATGCACTACACTACCACGTATTCCGGGAGACCGGTCGGGAGTTTAGAGCTTGTCCCGGCTGGGGCGGTGCCCCGCTGGTGGGGGAGTCCTGGTTAGGGGGAAACACCACTAGCCGACGGTAGGTCTGCGCCGGATCTCGCCATCCAGCGGGGAAAAATCACCACCATCTCCAGAGAAAAAACATGCACTACACTTACGGGAATAATGTCCTAGGCTGTTTACGCGCCCGGAATCTCTAACAACCAACCTCAATACACCTTAAAAAAATCGATTTTTGAAAATATTTTTTTCCCTACGCATTAATTATTGAGGAATATTTGGTGGCAAAAATATCTCGATATCTGAAGTAGTTTTCGAGTTATAATTTAAAAGGTATGTCGCTGCATCATGCATGTATTAGAGTAGTAAGGTATGCATAACCATTGAATCTAACTTCTGTGCGCACTATGCTGTCAAATGTTTTAGCACCATTTTAAATTGATTTTTTTTAAAACATTAAAGCTATTTTTAATATTTAGAATAAAACTGAAGATGTCCACTGCAGATGTGGACGAAACGTTTGGCTCTTCAATGCCAACTGGACCACGGCCTACCAGCCCGGAAACTTTCACACATATTGACTCCGGCCGTGAAAGCCTACGATGCAATGACAATAATACCTATCCTTCTCTCAACATTCATTACATTTGATCAACGGAGTGTTAACAAATGTGCTGCTCCTATTTCTTTCAATCAACAACTCTTCATTACAATTTCCTTAATGTTTTCATATGTTATAAATTTTAACCGATTTCGAAGGAAAGTTTCTCGTGAACATTTTTTTGTTAGTTTGACCATAACTTTCCCAAATGTACCCCGCTTTGTTTTCATGGGTACCGCAAGAATGTAATAAGATTCTGATAATGGAGTCATAAGATATGACTATAAATAAAGGAGTGCAACATTTAAACTGTTGAAGCAACATTAGCGTCTAAACCACACACAGGATGTTGTTCACAAAGAATATTTATGATATCTCTCAATATGATATCCTGCAAATTTAAACGGAGATTTTTTGCACGCTTCTGTAACATTTTAAAATTTTTCTCAAAATCTGCTTCAGATGTTTCTTTAAATAAATTATTCTAATAGAGGACAAAGCGCTCATAATTTTTTTTTATAATTTCAAAGGTTCAACTTTTGTTCCAACTTCTCCCAAGCTTTCACTGAAGCTAGAGATTATTTTCTTACTGAAAATTATTCATGAGTTTTGGTACTTTAAACTACTTCATGTACAGTTTTTCAAAATATTAGTATTTTTCTTGTCTTTTTTAATCAAATCGTGTTGATTTTTCTTTAGTACATTAACAGGAATTTTTCAAAAAAATGTCGCCACGATTTTCAAAGAACTTTTTGTGCGGATGGACATCAATGTAGTGAAACATATTGCACAAGTAGTATTTTCATTAACAGGTTTCTATTTTTTTTAAATCACACAAACGTTCGTTCAGCCACAGCCTTCATGGAAGTATTTCTTTCAAACTCTATTCCGGTGCTTTGTTTTTACTTTTTGAACCTAGATCGCGTCTTCTACTCGTAGCTGACGGGTTGGCAGCGAGCGGTAGGTGCATGCAAGAACGTGTGCCAGAAATGGACGAGAAATATGGTAGGAACAAAAGAGAGGTAACTACTGTAACCTGAAAAAACTATGGAGAGGAACTATGTCGAGCTATCTCATTATAAATAATAAAGTCTACAACTTTCTGCTGCAGTCATTGGCAGATCATGAAAGGATGTTTTAAACATAACGATAAATCCATAAAAAATATTTTTTTAAAAGAATATAACTCGGCAATAAAATACGAAATAGTTTCTGAAGTACTGCTTTCGAATATAAAAGTTAAACTTATCTGAAAGTGTTTCTCATTCATAAATAAAACGTTGAATGTTATCAATTTTTTTTAAAGAAATGATAAAAACTTGACATTATGTGTACAAGTTATTCAATATTAATTTATAGATGTTATGTAACTTAAAATATTTAATTAGTTGAAAACTTTGCTTGGCAATTCCGAAAAAAGGAAAAGAAACATCTTGTGAGCGCTTTTGGGAAATATTTGTCCCACTGTGCCAGGTTCCCGTTTCCTTCAGCTCGACTCAGCCACAAACCGGCCACATGTTCCCGCCGGCACACACTGACGGCACACGCGGCGTTGGAGACGAGTTTCGAACGAACCCTGCACCCTGCGGAACACCAGATCATGGCCGGATCGAGGCGTTGCGCTTTTCGTACGCAGGGCCCCCGATGTCAAAATGAATTATGACCCCCTGTTGATATTAGATAAGATTTACACTGTAAATCAAAATTAATTAGAAGATTAATTCCAGCTTGCGTCGTTGTTGATGCAACGCGTCTCTTAACCCTTGTTAGGCGTTGAGCGCTTTCTGTTGGAGTAATCCTCCGTTACTGAGTAATTACTGTACTCAATAATTACTGTTCGTCAAGTCTCGTCACGTCGCAGTCAGTCAGTGCCTTTTAGCCCTTCGGCCAGGGACTCGACGCCGTTAGATCCCGGGGTTCCTGGCCGGTCACCCAACCAGGAACCCGCGAGTCTCGAATTCGCTTAGCCTTCGTGACGTCACGGAGCGTAGTAAACGAATTCGGCTAGCACCGCCGGCAAGCTTTTTAAGTTTATGATACAACTAATTCGAAACTGAACGAATGTGCTTGTAAAATTTTCTTTATGAAATCTTAACACATTATAGACACTGAAGGAAGTGAACAGCATCAGAATGAAGTGTGTTCCCGCTCGTCGGAACAGTTTCACAGATCGTTAAGGAAACGCTAATACATGTACAACTTTTATGATTCTGAATATTACTTTAATAAACAAAATTGTTAGCCTTAGGTATCATTAATAATTCAATCAATGTTTCTATCTTACGTCTTCATTAATTCGAGAAACTATGACTCATCATTTGTCACAGGAAGAATCTTGCATTTCTCTTCAGTTTGGAACTAGCCACGTAATTCGGCCGTAGCAAATCTTCAATAGTGCATCCAATCGGGAGGGAGGCTGATGGGACTTCAGCCTCCCCCCCCCGGAAGTCAATGATACTTTTTTTTAATGTAGCTTTTACTAATTTTCTACTTTAAGGAATGTTATTCAATATGTCAACTGTTAACGTTATAAATATTAACATGTCAACAAATAAAAATACATGTTATATTCGACCTTAATTGAAAATTCGTTATAAAAAAACATTAGTCATTTGGACACTACACTTATAGACTCCCCCCGCCTCTCTCTCTCTCTCTCTCTCTCTCTCTCTCTCTCTCTCTCTCTCTCAAACACAGAGAGAGAGAGAGAGAGGCTGGGGGGGAGTCTATAGGTCTGAAAATTGAAGATTTTCATATAAAGATGTGCAAGGGCGCAAAAATTGGATCTTCAATTTTTTCCTCACAGCTCACGTGGTTGAATGAACATCGTTTCCCAAATTTGTCAAAATCGGATTTTTTTTCTTCCTCGACGACCCGTGTCCCAAACCTGCAGGTCAGACCCTTGGGATAAGGTCCGTGCAGCCCGTCACGTAACCTGACCCTACACGCCTCGATCGCCAGCACGCGTCGCCTCGGAAGTTGAAATCTTCGCGTCAGAGTGCGGAATGTGGGGCAGCGGTAACAGCACGTAAGAGAAAACTCGTTACCGGAGAAAAGATGACGGCGTACCAATGCGCCCGCTTTTACGCTCTTGTGCGACTTGAGATGTTGTTCATCTGCTAACGAATATTATTATATTAACGCAAATATTACTATATAATACTAAATATCACTATACTAAATATTACTATATATTACTAACGCAAATATTACTATATAATACTAAATATTTCTATACTAAATATTACTATATATTACTAACGCAAATATTATTATATAACAATGCTAACGAATATTATTATATTTTAGATGATCCTTAGTAAGCATGAGTTTAATGTGAATTCACCGTAACATGAAGGTTTTAAGTCGTATCCAACTTTTTGCATTAGACCAACTATATGTAACACGAACCTCGCGTAAAACATATATGCTGTGTATTATTAGTTTCAATATTAGTATGAACTTGCAATATTATTCTTGGCAGCAATATATCTCCATAGTAATTTCACTAATAAAATCAAGGAGTCAGCACCATCACGTATGGTAATAATTATAATAATAATAATAATAATAATAATAATAATAATAATAATAATAATAATTTTATAATAAATTAATATTCGTGTCTACTCTCTAGCAAATGATACGATTTTAGTTTGCTTCCGATGATATTCTAGGGTATGAAGCAAGTCCTTAAAATGTATAAATTAAAGTATACCTGATGTCATAATAAAGGCAATCTTGATGAAAAATTAAAGATTTTCTAACCTGTACATCACAACATAATAACATCTCTTTAAAACGTTTAAATATTCTCTCTTCTTTTGCAGTTAAAAAATACAGGGTTCTAAACTAGATCCTTCTTTCTTTGCGCAAAACAATGTTGAATAAGAAGCTGGTTTGCCGGATAAGGAATTTCTATATAAAGGTGGGTGTTTATTTAGAAATACAGACTAGACTTCCCTACACCTTACTCAAGTAGTCTTTCTGTTTGTTTATTTTCAATCTGATATTCGGTTATTTTTCTTGAAGATATTCAAACATTAGTTTTTAATACTCAAATGAAAAGAACATACTTCCATGTGACATCAAACGGTATTGAGCAGAACCTAGAGGTGATGTTACTACGTGAGGATGAAAGAACACTACTCAGACTAGGAGAAGGCAAGACAACATCAACGGAAATATAATACTTAAAGCACAGAGAACAAGTCAATTTTATTTTTTTTTATTTTGGATATTTTTTGACCGAGAAACAAAACAAAATTGTAACGTCACTTTTAGAATTTGAATACAATCTACATTTTTCTAATAGGAAGAGACGATCCTAAGAGTTGTGACCCTCACGCGACCGGTAAAATAGCTGGGTCACTCAGCCGAATATCCTGAGTGAGTTTTGCCGACGAAACAAAAGCCGCTCTATCATCTAATTCAGAATATCTACTTTAAAAATAAATTTAAAAAATATTACAGGAAATTTTTTCTTCCATTTTGTACAAAAAAATGTACATGAAAAATTACAGAAAAAAAACTGGGATAACTTGTGTACTGATGAAGTTGAACAAGATTTCTATTTCACTTGACATTTTTTCAGTTTATCACCCAATAAAAAAAACAACAATTAAGAGCTTCACACGAAATTTCGAAGAAATATCACAGTATCACTCGCGTTCACGAAAATAAAAGTAAATAAATAAAAATGCAAAGATAAAAAAAACACGCACACAAAAGACGTGATTGTATATAAACATAAATAACAATGCAAAAATAAAAAAAACACGCTCACAAAAGGCGCGATTGTATATAAAATTGTGAGGCGTATTTTATATAAAATTAAATAAAAAACAAAGATAAAAACATGCACACAAAAGACGTGATTATACATAAAATTGTAAGGCGTGATTGTATATAAAAATAAATAAAAACGCAAACATTAAGAAACACGCACTCGAAACGCGTGATTGTATATAAAATTGTAAGGCGTGATTTATATAAAATTAAATAAAAACAAAGATAAAAAACACGCACACAAAAGGCGTCATAGTACATAAAAATAAAAAAGCAAAAATAAAAAAAACACGCACACAAAAGACGTGATAGTACATAAAAATGAAGAAGCAAAAATAAAAAAACACGCCCACAAAAGGCGTGATAGTACATAAAAATAAAAGTGCAAAAATAAAAAAAAACAGGCACAGAAAAAGGCGTGGTCGTATTCCAGCTGCGCCGGTGTCCTGCGCGCGAGTCCTACCTTGGGCTCGGCGTCCGGCGGCCGCAGCGAGAGAGTTGACACGCGGGCGACCCGAATCCAACTGCGGCTGCGGCGGACGGCTGTCGGCCCTCGCCTGCTCGCTGCACAGGCGCGCGCACGGCACTGAACGGCTGCACGAGGCGGCGCGGCGCGGCGCGGCGCGGCGGCGGTGGCGGCGGCGGGGGCGGCGGCTCAGCGCGGACGCTGACCGCTGGCGCCGGTTGGTGGGGGGGGGGGCGACACGCCGCCACCGCCGCCGCACGCGCTTCAATCGCGCTCCGGGAGGTCCTTGGGTTCGAGACCCGACGGTGGTAGGATTTTCGCCACTAGCCACGTTGCTAGACCAATTGATTGGTAGTGATTCCGGGCGCGTCAACTACTAAGGGCGTTAGTCCCGTAAGTGCAGTGCGTGTTTTTCATCGGGAGGTGGTGGTGGTGATTGGTTGATTGTTAGTGATTCCGGGCGTGTCATCTACTGAGGTCATTAGTACCGTAAGTGTAGTGCAAGTTTTTCATCGCGGGGGTGGTGGTGATGATCTCCCGCTGGATGGCGAGATCCGGCGCCGACCTACCGTCGACTAGAGGGGTTTCCCCCTAACCAGGACTCTCCCACCAGCGGGGCACCGCCCAAGCCGGGACACGCTCTAAGCTCCCGACCGGTCTCCTGGAGTATGTGGTAGTGTAGTGCATGTTAGTGTAAGTGTGAGTGTAAGGGGAGAGGATAGGACAAGGAAGAGGAAGGAAAGATCGCGCGCGGTCCGTGGCCCGTTTGATAGGGTACTGCTCCGGTATTCGCCTGGTGTTGATCGGAGAAACCACGGAAAACTACCGATCAGAGCAGCCGGCCGCTAGAATTCTCCTCCAGACACCGACTGAATTCGACCTAGCTGAAAAGCTAGTGTCGAAAATCCTGCCGCCGTGGGGAGTGGGAATCTAGGACCTCCCGGTCAGAGGCGCTGCAGTGACATCAGTTGATGCACTGAGCTACCGCTCCCGGTGATTTGTACGAAAGAGATCGACTGCAAGATAGAGATACTGCGAGGTAGTTACTGCTGCATACGGAATTGCTCGCCGGTCCTACATCCAATAGATTGAAAACGAAAAATAGAAGTGTCAAGATTTTTATACACGAAAAATAGTACTGCAACACACATTATAAGTGACCACATCGCGGAAACGTTGCGTTCTACAACCTTCAAAAATTTTTGTGGGGTTTTCATGGGGAAATTACAGGTGGTGGACAGATGCAGGAATGAAAGGGGCGTGTCAGGTCCGGTTTATGTTTCTTCATCGGTATTCCACATAATAAGATCTTTTGGGGTTTTCTTTTATATATATATATATATATATATATATATATATATATATATATATATA